>DWON01003836.1:0-17280 GCA_018251015.1 Phocides pigmalion okeechobee | reverse complement strand
TGTTGCTTTACGGCGGGTTATGAGGGTGGCGGTGGTGCCGCCCCGGGCGAGCTCTAACGGCTCTACCACCTTTAAGAAAATTTATGTCATTCTCGCTGATGTTACGTTATACATGTTTATGGGCACTTCCTATTATTCTGATTAACTACGTAATGTAAATTCAAGTTAATTTACAAGCCGAATGACACGATGTTCGATTTTAACAAAAATGACATTGCGAGACCGCTAGAGCGCTTTCACGCGAAATTACAAAATAGTAAAATTAAATGTTTTTTTTATGATATTTTACGGTTTATATGAAATGGTGCAATACCCTGTTACGCTCTATTGTTTAGCTTTTACTTACTGATAGACACACATTGGTATGGTACGTTTCATTATAATGAACAATAATGGAGGTGTAACTGAATGTTCTTGCTAACGGTCAATTACTTACTATTTCTTAAAGAGAACGATAGTTGAACCAAAAGATTTTTTCCTTTGTTTACGCCTATTTTATTTTTGTGTACGATAGTTATTCTTTCCCGAGTGGAAAATATATGAAATGAGCTAACAGGTCTCCTGATGTCAAGTAATCGCACCCAGTTTGAGTTCTTACATAGATGCCTATATACTGAGATCTAAGATCACCTCGCTCCTAAGTGCAGCCCGCAACCACACGTGACCAATCGAAACACAAAAGTTGCTTCACGGTAGCTCATGTGGGTGGCAATGGTACCTCCCCGTTCGAAATATACAGTGCGAGAAAATTGTATAACGCGTGATTAATACTAATTGTATACCGCTATGGAATGAAAATATGATTCGTATTTTGCGATGATGTTTGTTTACTAAATAAGTAAAAAGGTGTAGCACGCAAATATGCGTGCTATACCTTAGTGGTTATCTATTGTAGCGACTATTTGTTATTTGTATGCTTATATAAAAAATATGTTTTCAAATCTTATTTCAATATAATATTTACACGATTTAGTTAATTAAACCTTACTGATTTGTACAATAAGTCATTTATACAAAAGGTCTTGAATCTATCCACTATTACTGTAGCTATTCTTTAATATTTTCTACTTGAGTATATGCTGTATACATTGATATCTCTCTGAGACAAAACAGATTTGATACTAACCTTACATAATGTGTTCGAATATTGAAGCGACACCACATTTATCCGTGTGTACGATTATTATTTTAAGTATGATTATTATAAGATTTATGGGAAGTATTCACCAGTACGTTATTTTAATACTTCAAAAAATTATTGCATTTTTCGGATATATTACCAATTATGATGTATATTTTTTGTATTATTATGACAATATGCTTGCGAGAATTAATTTATTAAAAAATGGACTTATTTTTATTGAGTCCTCACTGTGACACAGCGCACCACGCACAGTACTATATTCATATTTGAATAAATAAACATTCGAAACTTAGAACAAGCTTGCGTTCATTAAAAATAAAATAATGGCTTATATTTTTTATGTCCAAATTTCGCTAAGACATTATGTAATGGTTTGACATTATGAAGGTATCGCAAATAGTCAGTCTAAGCTGTTGACAGTTTAGAGAATGATATTAATTTAGAGAAACCTATAGAACATGTATACAAATTTTAAAAACGTTACACGTACAAATTTCAAAAATCTGTTGACACTTGTAAACAAAATAAAAGGCGTATTCATTTAAATATTTACATCGCACATCCTCAAGTAAGAGAAGTTGTACTTCCCCCGCGTCTAAACGTTCATAAACATAAACGCACTATTTTATTTGTATAGTTTCCGGTGTACGCACCGAGTCCGCATCGTTGTACGATGATCGGAACATGATTGCAAAAACTTTCATGTTAGCAATCCTGTTCATACCAATACAGCTTAAAAATATATTATATATTCTATACATTACTAACATTTAGTTAAATGTTCTCTTCAAAAGAGGCCTTTACAAACCGTCATAGAGAATAATAAATCTCATTGACGAATGAACTTTAGACATTACACATTGACATCCAGCGATGATTGCAAGTTATACTTGTTTATTTTTAATGAATGACGCTATGAAAGTGTGATTTTTAAAATGACGTATAAAACGTGGTCTATATCATATATATCAATAATTTATTGTCTATGATTATATGCGTATATAAATATAAATATAGAATTCTATGAAATGGACATTGATACGATGTTTGGTATGTAAATGTATAAAGTACAATGGAATAAAGTTAACGTTGGATGTTAATATGTACATTCTTAATATAAAATGGAACGTAATTTGTATAGATGTATAGTATATATGGAAATATATGTGACGGACGATGGACAGTCGCTGTCCGAGCCTCGCGTCGCTTTAGTCGACCTGCGTCTTGTCTTCCTTCAGAAGCAGGCTTACCGAACTCATATACATTAGTTTATAATTTAAGTATAAATATATATTAAAGTAGGCACATATGTACACAATATACGTTTCTATTGTCAACAGTAATTCTGAGACACTTCATTCTTATGAGAACCCATTGTTATTCCTATAATCCCAAAGTCTTTTCATTTTAAACCTTGCATGGACGATACAATCCTTGCATAGTAAAAATGTTTTTATTCCAAAAATATAATCGTTAATTCCACACAAATTACAATGAATACATGAACGTGTCGGCCAGAGGTGTACGTATTTAATGTTCTTTACATACTCATATATCTGTAATAAATAAAGAGATTATACAATTGAAAGTTGTAAAAACTTCAGCACCTTATTGATTAAACTCTAAGTGGTCCCAATTACGTTTCTTTAGTGTTAAAAAAATGTACTGGTCGCTTCAATGATGACAAGGTAATTAAGAACTATACGATTTGTTTTTGAAGTACGTTATAATTATATAAATTAATAAAATAAAATTATACTTATTTGATCGACTCGTTTGATTCTCACACTAGCCAACGATCATATACAACATACACGTACACCTCGTACCGTTAAATATAACGACCTTATACTGACTTTATACTTATATATATAACTATTTTAGTCATATCTACTTGTTTCAACCGTCCCGGACCGTTTGAACATTTTCGTAAAAAAATGCCATCTACCACGCCGGTAAGGCGGAGCCCTATGCCACAAGTTGCTGTCGTGAGTGTCGCGGCGACTCGAAGGTCCGGGACGGGGAGGTAGCTCCCTTAGCTCGATGTCCCGCGAGGCTCGCAGCTCGGCTTGATGCTGGAGCTGGCGATTGTTGTTGAAAGTGCAACGGAAGATGTAATTGTCTGGATAACGCCGCCTCGTGCTGCTCGCCATAGTCGATGGACCGTAGTGACTCGTCCCGTCTGTACCATTGCTCGTACCAGACACTGCAAACAAAATCTTCATTCAATCCTCATCACTAGCGCGCTTATCATATCATGCGTGTGTAGACATAAACTGTATCGTATTATTCTATTGATATTTCTAGATAATGCCGTCCTGTATAAATTTTGACAATATAGCTTAATTGTTCCAAGTTCTTTTCAACACATACGTCAGTTAAGAAACAGTTAAAATAACAGAAAAAAATTACCCCTGAAAATGTTATATAGCGATTTGAAAAGTTTGAACATCTTTTCCACGATATGTCTTGTTCATATAAACGCTGACTACAAACCATTTGAACCAATATTCTAATTTGGGTGGTTTTTTATTTTATAGTGATTTCGAGGTCTGATATATTTTGTGACACAATATATTTATTTTTTACCCTTTAGAACTTAGAATTGATAGATTATTTATATTAAATTAACTACCGAATAATCCGAGTATTCCATTCTGTAGAAGAGACCAATAATCCGCTTTATAACATTACTATATTAAATAAAAACAATTGACTCACTGGTGTGGCTATTGGCGCGGCCACGATGGAAGGCGGAGTTATGAATGGCAGTAGTGGCACGAGCGAGCCACGCGACACAGGGTACAGTTTGCCGCAAAGCTCGCCGGAAGTTTTGTCCACTGAGGCAGTACAAGAAGAAGTTGATGCCGAAATTTGCGTTGAACAGGATCCCCGACACATGCTGCACCGTCAGCCACACGCCGTCCATTTCTTTGGCATTCTGTTAAGAGAAAACTTTAGTTAATATTTTTAAAGAAAAGTCGCATAATTTCTTAGGGGCGAGATTAATCCATGTTGTATATTTAACATGTCGATGTTTGCCACCTTAACCTTTCCAAATATACAAAATATTTATTCCACTTCATATAAGTATATCAGTCCGCTATGATATACATACGTAGCTGCGTAGTAATAGAAGTGTTAGTAACATTTATATATAATTCAATAATATTCATGTATTATATGTCATTTCATACATATATTCCGTTTGTATTTCAAGAGATTTCTGGAAGTAGATGGGAGCCAAGAGACATTTAATTGGTTGTTCTTGGAACGTGTTTATCGCGTAGTAAGCTGCAATAAGTGCCACTCCGCTTGTAGTACTCATTGATTCGTAGAAAGCGTGTGTTCCTTAGTACCATTGTAAGACCTACACAAATTGTAATCTTATTCTCTAAATTAAAACAAAACAAAAATGTATAAGGTCTTTTTTTGTATTTCTATTATTTTAAAAAGTTTCTACAAAATCACGTTATAGAAATTACGAAGTTTCTAAAACAATAATTTCTACTATGGCGCTGGGCCATGTCAGTGACCTGAGTACTAGGATTTGACTAGATTTCCGTACATGAGCGTCACGAGGGGGTTAATCCTATAAACCGCGTAGCGGCAGTGTGCGAACAATCTGCTTAAGCAATAACGAGTTTTGCATTTTTTGCTTAATATACCATTCATTTCGAGCTTCGCTCGTCAGATTAGTGCCTTCAATTATATCCACCCTTGCCTTTGCCTGTTGCTGTGTGTAACAGTGCATAACTATTACTGACAGTGCCGTCTACTCGACATTTACTTTAATATGGGATGGCGTCAGATAATAAAATTGTGTTAAATATTTGTGTTAAAACATTTACACTTTAAACAATATATCTGTCTATGCAGGAATACAGGATTGATTATGAGAACGTGTCGAACAAAAATACGTTTAACACAAAAAAAATTTGGACACCGTCCATCACTGTTAAATTTCGTCGATGTGCAACAAATGGCTAACTTGAAATAATAATTTAATTCCATTATGGCAAACTATTAAATAGGTTTCAATATTGAAATCTTAATATATTAAATATAACCAGATCTGGCGAACTTCGTACCGCCTTAAAATTAAAAATATGTCTTAAACTTCAATAACGGTTCCATGACATTAAAATGCGTCATCAGTTCTGTGCGTTTCAGACACACGTTGCAATTAATTGTGTCCCTGTAGCGCGGGACCAGAATAGCCCTACGGTATCTCCTGCCTGTCGTAAAAGGCAACTTATAGGAGGATATCTGCCGAGATTTGGCACGTGGCCCTTTCGTTGGAAAGGGTCAGGTGTCTCGAACCATTCGCTTCCTCCACGGATAAGAAGTGCGAAGGCCGTAGCGTCAGAACGGTCACCGCCCTCGCTTAGAAAGAGAGAACAGGTGAAGGCCCATCATCATCATCGATCCGGTAACCTTTCGGAAGCTCCTCCTTAACGCTGCTCCGCAACCACAGTACGGACGCCTGACCTGCGATGTGAAGCCAGCCTAGCGGGTCTACACGCTAACGCATCACTTGGACCCTCAGGCTGTACCATTCGCCAGCGTCGGACGAAACTAGCTGGCGGATGCGGTTTACAGCAGGAGTTGAGCATGACGGAGGGATTACCCCGAGCCTAAGCCGAGTTTAAGCTATCTTTGTTGTTTAATATCAATTTTTGAACGCCACCTATTTGACAGGTACGAACTATTTATATGGGAGAATAAAATTTTATTATTACTATTTTCCTTGCAATTTCCTCATATTTCTCGCCTTTTAAACCTTCCTTGGACTTCCACAAATAATTCAAGACCAAAATTACCAAAATCGGTCCAGCCGTTCTCGAGTTTTAGCAATTTATTTTTATATATAAGATTACAGCTTGATATATTCAATATTACAATAATTCTATTGGTCTATGATACAAGAGTTAAGAAAATGAATTAAAATGCACCCCACGCTATTTATTCTGAATTGAATTTTTCTGTTAATAACTTAAATTTTATTATAATTTTATTTTGAGGTAATTAATGATTGATTAGACGACCTTCCACTACTGTAATATAAACCATTTGTAATTAAAAATATTTTTTCTTTTTTTTTGATCAGCTATAAAAACGTGTTTTTTTTTTTGCTTTTTCAACTATTATTTATTAGTGTTATTGTCGTCCATTTGAAAGAAAACGAAATGTAACCATTTCGTACAAAATACTTCACAGCATACTCAAATGTATGTTTTGTACTACGTTTTCAAAACAAGTCCTTTGCCCCCGGACAAAGCTTAACAATCAAACATCGATAACAACCGGAACCAATTGCTAAAGTTCCCTCTAAAGTATGGTAACGCGCATAATTTTTTTTCATTGCCTTTCATCCTTTCATCGACCGCAATTAGTGTTACTTAATCCATCGATTAAGATCTACACAAGCCGCTAGGCTTTTTGCGCTTATTACAATAAATGCATCTTATTCATGTCACCTCTGCGTGAAGGTCACTGCCAACATCGGAGCAGATCTGGAGCGCGTGGAGTGCGCTCCACCACGCTGCTCAATTGTGAAAGCGACTCTAAGGGACTTGCTCTAGTATATTTTATATGCTCATAAGAATTAAATAGTTCTCTCATTGATCCCATCATCAGATCTCGATTCCTCCCTTCCCATCTTTAGATCTTCATTAGATTTATACGACGTTACATTTGGAGCACATTCTTAAGAAGCACGTAAAAAGATTGACCAAATACGGAAAATAACAAAGACTCTGTGTGTGTAAATGATTTTTTTATGGATTGCATCATCAAAATTAAATAAATGGAACCGTATTGGAAACTTCCCATGATTAAAAAAAGAATTATCTAATTCAGTTCACGGGATAAAGTATAATCGATAACACATAGAGAAAAAGACATTTCTTAAACTTTTTAGTAGTCGGATTCGGGTTTATTTTTCTCTTAATTCTTTTGATCATCTTAGCTTCAATAATCTATGATGGGCTTCTCTCTCTATCAAATGGAATGCCTAGCCTAGCCACATTGTTAGTTATTGTCGTCAAGAAGTTTCTATGGCTTTCTGCAGGCTTCGATATTGGATATCAATTATTTTAGAATTTGTGCAATGTGCATTTTTGCAAATCGAACGAGACACATGACAAGGTGAACGAGGTGAACGAGACACAACAAACATGACAAGGTCACGTCATTTAGTCGAAGACATCCTGTGGACACCTTCCAACTCCATCATCAGATAAGCTTCGTTTATATGATAATCATATTGTCCCTAAAGTTAGCTAAACAGACCAAGTTCCCTATAAACCATTAAACGCATTTTCAAAAAGTAATAACGGTTACTGCATGTTACTATCTTCATATAATATCTCTATATACATTTTTGTACTCTTTGTTACAAAGTGTATGAATGGTTTTAGTACCATGTGTACGAATGGGCTTGCTAATCATAATATCATTAAATAGTTGATACGTTTACTTGTTGCATATTCTGTACTTTTAATTATTTAATTAGCCTTTTCTTGGTTAGAGCTAGTTGCGAGCAAAATGAATAGTGAAGCCTTACGGGCCAGGCGGCGGTTTAATCGATGTTCCCGACATGACGTCCGTGTCCTTAATGAAATCGTTCAACAAGTAAAATATTCCGTATTTTTCTTCGATGCTTACTATTTTATTTCACTCCGACGGCAAGATTGTTTAATAATGAAATAACTGCAATGTTTGCCGCTAATTCCTTCAAAAATTAGAGCAACTATTTACCCGTTTTGTAACAGTTTAAATGTGTCCGCATAAACTGGCTATCCAATTGAAACTGTTGCATCATGCAGAAGCATATGTAGAAAGAGTAGTTTATTTAATTCTGGCATAATTTTATCTCATATTATACATTTTTTAAATTAGATAAGAACTTACGCATCAGTTCTTGATGGGTTTTTGGTATAGGCAGTCTTATCATTATTTGACAATATGTGATTGGGTAGTTAATTAGTTATTAACAGGCTTCTATCAGCTTAGGTTGCATCTATGTATGTAACGGATTGTTTGAGCATAATTTACACCAATTTTCAGGTGTCTGATTAAATTGAAACTTTGCACACGTATCAAGGACGGGTGACAATGCAATAAATAAGAAAAAAATAAATAATAGTTAAAAAAAAACTAAAAATCTCGCTTTTATAAAATATCCAACTAAAACAACTTAGATGTTTTATAAAAACGTGTTTTTTAGTTTTTTTAACTATTATTTATTTTTTCAGATTAGATAATTGTTTGCTAATGCCCTCCTGTCCTCTGCTTAACGATTTGTAAATTGTAATTTTGTTATAGTTTTTTATCCTGACGTGTGTATTGGTTGTAACTGTTGCGAATGCTTCTTAGTTTCTTCTACTGAATCGATTCTTATGAAACTTTGCAAACACAATTATCTCCTGTAACAATATAATCTTGAGATCGTAGATAGACAGCTAGATAATAAATTCTGATGATGGAGTCAGAAAGTGTAATGTGAAATTCTTCAACTGTTACTAATAATATCATCTAAACCCACGCCTAAATGAATTTAAATTTCGGATGTGGATCTGGGTGTTGATATACATGTCGTGTATGTATCCGTGCGTGGGTCCCAGTGTGAGGCTGTAAAAAGCGTAGTGTTATTTGATTTGCTTTAAGAAGGTCCCGGTTCGTGTTCGTCTTTTCGTATTCAGTGCACCTGAATAATGTAATACAGTGTAATTTAAAAGTTTCTTATACATATAATTCATAATAACAATATCATGCTATGGCAAGCTACAGACATTAATCTCTACAATAATTATAGCACTAAGTATGCTTAACACACGATGTACTTATTTCTCATGGATACAAGACAACATTTGCTACCGCCTAGCTTCTAGCGTAACTTACTTGAGCGAATTGAAGAAAATCGCTAAAATCGTTTTACTCCTGAAGACTGAAATAGTCTCCTCGTTTGTAAGTGTAGCCGGCAACCGCCACTCTCCAACGAACACGCACAAATAACGCAACAGTACCTTCATGATATTCATGCATGCATATTATTTCATGTCAAATAAATCAATAATTATTACGAGTCCATCAAGTAAAAAGCACGTGCATTTTACTCCTTTTAGATTAAACAGCACTTAGGCAATTTTAACAATATTTTTATGTGAGAAAGAGAGGTATATTTTGGTTTTAAATTAATGTCAGTTTTGCAAACTACAAAACTGCAAACTAAGTATCGCCGTACCTCGTCCATTCTTATGACGTGACTTGCCCATTATTTTTGTTTTACGTCGGCCATTACTTGTTTTCTAACATTGAACCGAAAATATCCCCCAGTATTTCGCGCCCGAATAAATTAAGTTTTCTGTAACGATTTGTAGATTGTTTTGCATTTTTAAGATTTGATAACTAATGCTAAGCCAGTATCATAATGTAAAAGCAAATTTTAGAATTATTTATTTAAAATGAAGTAATCTTTTCGAGTTCAATCAATAAAGGCTATCAATCAATAAAACTATCACTCCCCGACATTTGTATATCTCAGAAAAAAAAGTATTTAGATTTCTTGTTATTTTAAAATAATCAATAACTCAAGTAATAAGGTTTTTAATAATAACACGCCCGTATTTTTTATGTGTATCCATGTGTTTTTACATAAATATTTCTAATATTGTCAGTTACAGTTAAGCAGAGCTAGAATTTACAGCTGAAGGCTAGTAAAAGTGGTAAAAATATTCTTTATTTCCATGCGAGCTGATAAAGCTCATGAGGACATGTGTAGGGAACGGCGAACGAAAATAATAATGATGATAAAAAGGAAAAATCCATAACCATATGTTGGTGTTCCTAATGCTGGGGGTGTGTATGTGTATAAGTATATGTGGGTGTATGTATCTATCTACATATACATATAATAAAATTGTAAGTTATCGCTGTCTGTATACGGAAGATATATGAGAAAAAAACGTAAGAAAGACGGAAAGAGACGTAAGGATATTACGTCTTTTATTAAAAAATGTTCTCAGAAATGTAGTCACCTAATATTTAAACGTGAACGCAAGGCTGCAGCGGCTACTGACGATCAGGAATCTAATGTGGGATCTCCGACAAAGTAACTAATAAACACCTCAACCCCAAGAAAATTAGAAAGGCGAATGTTAAAGAAAATAATATGTGGATTATTCACTTTATCATTTGTCTCAAGCTCGTGATCCTGATGCAAAATTTGTCAATCCGGACCATAACTTGTAAAATGTTTCAAAAAATGCGTCATGAAGCCTACAGAACGTCAGCTACGATTAGTGTACTCATGATTAACGATTTTTGATTATCGATATTTCGAACCAATTGCATGGCTCGTGATCGCGGCTAAATGTGAACCAGTTTTATAAAATTTATAAATTCCATGATTACGTTAATTAAAATTCGTCGTTGTGTTCATAGTATACTTCTTTACAGCAGTTTAAGTGTTATTGTCTGAGAGGAAATTGGTCCTGAAAATATTATGCTAGCGTGCGATTTACAAGAGCGGCGTGCTGCGGTGCGAATTTTATTATCCACGGAAGCGAGCGAGGTGACGCTTCCTTCGCGTAGCGCTGGTCGCGAGCTCGTGGCAACTAGTTAAATGGGAGCTAATGGTCTGCGAACAGAACACTTATACCCCGACGCCACCACTGCTGCTATCCACCACTCATATTTGATTTACAGTAAGTTTAGGTTGCAAGCTCAGGCATCACAAGTTGAGAATAAATAAGCAACGCACAGCGCGACTGCATTTTGATTGTGTTTTTATTTATTTCTACCAGCAGTGTATTAACTGTCTCCTTACATTACTTATTCATTACATTACACAAATTGATTGTTGACAGCTATTGAGCTTTCCACAATGTATGTCTCACCAACCAAACAATACCATTGCTACGGAACTCTTAAAGAAACCAGAAAGAAATTAGAACTTATTGGGGTAATAATGTGATCCAACAGAATATGGTAGATTCACATGTAATTCTCGATATTTTTTATTTATACGTTTTTTGTAAATACTATCCATTCATCCAGTTGGTCTACTTATCAATTTGATTCCCTAACCAGAAGTCATTGACAGTTGTTAAATTCTTGATTCGTCAAAAACAGTACTATCTTCTATACTAAGATTTTATGATATTGTACCACTTTGTGAAACAAGTCGTGGCACTTGGGGCAATGTTGTTCTATAGGAGATAGAGAAAACAGTTTTTATTGCTTTTGTTGAAAAACGAACCCACCACCGACGGACTAGAAGTATTTTATAAGGATTTCATTCATTTAATGTTATCATAGAAAAAATAATAAATTAATATATTAATCGTTTATTGGTACTTAGTATCGTAAAATGTCGTAGATGAAAAAAAAATGGAAATACATAAATACATACTATAAAACATTCATATTTCATGCACTCAGTGCTTTGAGGCATTCCTTGTGAATGTTTAACGCAGCGTCACATACGTAGGTTCATAAGCCAGAGACCTTACAGATTCACGTCTGTCTCATTGTAATAAATACTGAACTAACACTAACTACTGTTTGTTAAAATTCATAATTCATAGTTTGTATAAAAACCTGTGCGAAAATTCTATACATGTTATTTCTAGGATAAATGAAAAATATAGTACTAATAGTAAATTCATTTAAAACCGTGTTGCTTAATTTCATTGCTTGCGGTAACTTGTTGCGTATTCTTTTATATAAATTCTATTATATTATTCATTTGACATTGTTATAAGACGTAGATTTTTTCTTTTCTACTAAAAACGGTGAAAACTGGGAACTAAACAACAATTACAAAAACCGGTAAAGTGTGAATAACACTGGTACACGTATCCGGAACCTATTTAAAAAAAGATGATTTGTAAATACATGAGGTAATAATACATAAAGTTTGATAGTGTCGTATTGATAAGGAGCGCTCGACAGGTGAGTCGGAATAGCACTTGGATAGCTTTTATTGTCTCATTGTTATGAAAAGTTCGAGGAGTGAAATCAAAGCAATCGTTATTTTTATTCATAATATATATGTTGCACCGGTGCACGCTCGCAAAAGCGTACACCCCTATAATTTTGCGGTGGCGGTGTATGAGGAAAACGTCAAAGATATATGACAATTGCAAAATAGGCGGGCGGCGGCGGCGGCGGCGGCGACAGTCATGGCGACCCTCTGAGGTGCGGAGCATTCTTGCACATAAATATTCCCGCTCTCGTCATTAAGACGATCGTTTTCCTAAGTTCACGAATCGTACTTCTTTTCAGACAAATATTTTTACTATTTATAAAATTAGAAATAAAATTGCTATTTGCTATGCTTACAATATATGCAAGCTCATACAAGCTTAGACACTATAAGAGCTTACTTCCGTGTGAAATGACCTTTTATTGACCTTAATTATCGTGATTATTTGGGATATTTGAAATAGTCTATAAAAATAAAATATTGTTCAATTTTATTTACGTCATTGAGGCTGCGACCAGTATTATTTCATCAAAAAAAATATAAATTAAGCGCTCAGCCAACTACAATTGTCATCAGCCCTGCCTCCGAAGTTTAAACAGCACCCAGGGAGCCGCTTTACAAATACGAGCAAAAAGAAATGCCCAAAGTACGCAATATAAAAATAGTCGGAAATAACGGCAAACTGAACTCACCATGTCATAAAGGTAGGCCACCACTCGTATCGTGTAAGCGGGCAGGTTGAAGATGACGAATACAGACGACACGATAAGCAACATTCTGGTAACTCTTTGCTGCGACCTAGGACAGCCCAGCTGGCGAGTCATCCGCTCTCGCGGGCCCGGCGGAGGTGGCGGCGCTCTCTGTTCCTCCTTCACTAGCCTCATCCGCGCTCGTTCTAATTTCCATACAACTATCATGATCCATGTATTGAGAACTATTATCAGAGCCAACGGTATCGTAAACGACACCACGGTATCCACCCAGTTAAACCTTGCGGCGTGTTCTAACTTCTCGCGGGCTATGTTGCATTCCTCCTCTCCCGAATCGGCGAACAGTAAAACAGGTATGTTGACGAGTAACGACGCCGTCACGAGTGCACATATCACATATCGAGCTCTCTTCACCGTGCAGACAGCGTTGCGTTGTAGCGGATATTGCACCGCTACAAATCTCTCAACGGTGAAAGAGATGACTAACCAAGCACTGAAACAGCACGTTACATACGAGACATAGACGAAGGCTTGACAGAATCCTTTTTGATGAAACAGGCCGTTTATTTCGATCGAGCTGAACCAAGGCGGGAGAAGTTGAATCAAGAATAGGGAATCCGATATCGCAAGAGCAGACAAGTATTGACTGGTAGACTGGAGTCGCAATTTACTCGCGAAAAAAACAAATATTGATAATAAGTTTCCACATATGCCGAGCAAAATCAGAAAAGGTGTAAGATAAATATACATTGAGTTAGTTACTTGACCGACGACAACATCATATTTTGTAGCATTTGTACCGTTTGTAAAATTTCCATCGAACAAGCTAATGTTTTCGTATTGAAGAGAAAAATTCGTCTTCCATGAGTCTACCAAAGTATCTATAATAGCCGAGTCACTCTCGTAGCCGGGAGAGTTGTAAGACATGGCGCCGCGCGCTCGCCGCGCTGGCCGCCGTTGACTAACTTTGGGGCAGGAACGGCGGGCGCCTTATATAGGCACACTCGCACCGCCCTCCAGCCTCTCTTCTCAGCCGCCCTCCAGGGGCGGCCGGCTGCAGAGATGCAACGCGCCGGTCGGCCCCGCGAGTCCCGCCCGCCAACTTTATACTTGTCGACTTACGTAAAGCACCCGTCTTACTAATTATTTCTTACTTTCAATTAAAATCACTTTTAGCAATTGGCTAGTTGCCTTTTTCATATTTTTAATTAGATTAAAATACTATTTGATTAAATAGTAAAGTTTTGCGGTTTCTATAGAACGGAACAGAAAAGAATGAATAAAGCAATAATTTTCTGACCGTAATCAAGGGCCGTATACAAATTACTTATTTTTAAATTTAATAAGTCAGGCTGTAAAAAGAAAGTTAAAACTACACTCCCGTAAAAATTGCCTGTTGGTCAAGTGGTTAGGGACTCTGACTGGTAAGTCGGTTGTTTTGGGTTCGATTCCCAACCAAGGCAAATATTTTGGTGATGAGCACGAGTATCTTCGTTGCGTGTGGATGCAAGATTATTTATTTTAGTATATGTTTAGCAATATATATGTATGATTACCAGTTGTCAGGCCACAATAATGCATGGCTCTAGATGGTTGGATCAAATGGCCGCGTTACAAGATACATATTTATGTAGCACCTGCCATGGTATCACTTCCACCCTTACAAAACCTTTAACAATCCTCACAGGTAGTTAAATATAAAATGATCGTATGTATATGTGGACCTTTTTATATAGAACAGATTAATCGATCAACGTTTCAAGTGCGTTTTTTTGAGTCACTCTCGATTAATATGAAACAGCTGGGTATCGGTACATAACTGCGTGTAATAATGTAAATTCATTGGTCTTTTATTTATTATTCCGTTGCCTTCTAGTATGCGTTATATATATTGCGTCTAATATGCGTCGCCAAAATTATGTGCGAGTCCGAAGTTTATATATCGGACAAATATAAACAAAAATACAAACACACAATCAAAAGCCTCAATTAATAATACTTATTTTTGCAAGGGGAGTTAATATAAGGTATTTTAACCATATCAAAGCCCCCGTAACGCTCTGGGTGTTTTTATATTTCACAGTTTTTGAGTATCATTACACTATTACACGAACATCGGGTACGATCGATCATCAAGTTTCGTCAATCATAATATTGTTGTACAGACGTAGTTGTAGATATAGGTTAGCAGCTAATCCTGTTGGATTTTTGTAATGTATGTTTTTGTGCGAAGAGTTCTTAGTGCGAATTAAGTTAGCAAGTCGGCTTATTGGATTGATCAGAGGAGGGTCCTTCTCTCTGGTCTATTGCTCCGTCGTCTTTACTGCGCCGTTCACGATTGCCCACGAGTGCGATGCGATTCTTCACTTCCTGACTTCCTTGACAACTCAAGGAACTAGTAGAACAGCACTGGGAACACCGACTGCGCTTACTAAGGATAACTGCTTGACAAAATTAGGCTAATAGCGATTTCAGAGCCTAAGGACACATTCATTTTAATATATCTGATTTCTTTCGATGGTATTTCTACAAAAGTTTATTTGAATACAAATTTTACCTTATGTTTGTCTATACAAATATTAAAATATATCGCATCGCTGTCTATTAATATCAGAAATAGCTTAACAAATCGATGCAAATTTCACTAATGTAACCTATTTTTTTCTAACCGAGTTTTTCGCGAGTTCCTGGGTATGTTTCTTACGAACGCGCCATCGCAGAAAATGTAATGCGCAGATAGATAATTCAAATGAAGAATTTTAACGTTTGTTTCATTTCATTTGGTCTATAAATACAAAAGTTACGTTAATTTTAATGGTGCGGGTAAACGGGAAAATTTTGTTGTCAGAAAATCTGGAAAAGCCTGAAAATTTAAGCCCACGTGAACGAAGTCGCAAGTAATAGTTAGTCTTATTTATAAATAAAAGATTTTTGTATGTGAAATCTGACGTGTACTTGAACGTCATGAACCATTTTTTTTCTGTTTATTTGTATTTTTTATAATACTTATACGGGATGCGTTCAAAGTGAGTTAAACACCGTTCTTACTTTTATATTTATGCAAATAACGTCATAGATAACTAGTAGAAGAAGTAAACAGAAGTGTATAGTAATGGTAGTAAATAGTAGTATAATATATAATTAAGCGCGTTTCAAATTACCTTGACACGCGCTTGTAATGAGCATTGTAATGTGAGGAAGCGCTGCGTCGCAGTACCCCCTCGCAAACTGGCACATCTGTTAATCGTCCATAAGTAAGTGAAGCGCGGCCGGTGGGCGGGCGACTGTCGGTTCCATGGACAATGTATCGTATGTATTCAATATTTTAAGTTTTTATTTTTCTTTTGTCTTTTTATAACAATATAGAAACCGCCCATGCTGACCGCTTGCCGTATCTTTAGAGTTTTATTTTATCTTTACAAATACTTTTCATGATTTTATTTGCATGTAAAAATGTAACTGGCTGCAGTAAAACATTCTCGACATAACTATCCTGACGGAAATGATGTATTAAGTATTTTAATTAATATTGTAATGACTCGAGTAGCAGTGGAGCCGTAAAGACCGATGGATGAATGGATAACGACTCGAGGCCTCTCCGATAACCTTAATTTTTATTTTATTTATCGCATTAACTTATCTCCTTTTTATATACAAATAAAAGTGTATATGTTCGTTTAGTCACACTTCAAGTCTCAAAAACGTTATTTCTTCGTATAGTATGACAAACTTTGTATAACAAGACAACGTACCTGAACACGCGCGCAGTTTAACCTGCTTAGGTAATATCACACGATTGATGATTTTCCAATCAACCAGACAGAGCCACTGCAACGCGGGGCTGGGAATAGATAATCTAGATGTCAATAAACTTATTTTGTTTTGTATAATTAATAATGCAGTGCTTCGCAAGGTAATTTCAGAATAAAAACCTATTTTTTTTTGGGAAAACTCAAAAACGACATGTAATTTTCTTTCTTGACATTGATCAGTTTGATCTTTATCCTGCTCGACTTAATTAATTTCAATGACTTTTACTCGACTGAATCGCAATAATGTACTAAGATTTCGAACAAATTCAAATATTTTATTTCATTCTAAGGTATTTACATACACTTAATGAACGTCAATGGTACAATGTAAAAGTACATCGGCTTTAAGCGCCTGTTGGCCAGAAAAAAACTCCCTTTACATTCTATCACTTTTCTACATTTTTAGGATTATGCTATTTGTCAGTCGGCAACAGGTATTTTCGTCCTGTTCAACCGACCGACTGGGGGTCGGTTGGCTACATGGTTATGAAATATTATGCAAAATACGTGTGCACTATGAAACTGCTGTATGGTATAGCATCGCACTCAACTCCACACACGTAACTAAGCCTTCAAAAAATCCAGCGCATATAAATATATGGGGTATCATAAGATAGATTT
>DWON01003835.1:0-17281 GCA_018251015.1 Phocides pigmalion okeechobee | reverse complement strand
TGTTCTATTTGAGATTGGACGTGGTTGTCCATGGGCTGCAGTGACCACTTAACATCAGGTGGCCTGCATGCCCCTTTTTTACTCTTTCATAATAAAAAAAATCTGAGAAATAATCGATTAATCAATCAATCGATTACTGATAAATTCACTTTAAATCAATTGCTATTAGAAACTTATCGATTTTATCTCTGGATTCTGGATTCTGAATGTCAATAAATATAAAATAACTACATATTGTATTAAACGATTATTTTATTATAATTCTAATTGTTTAATAATGAATTATTTATTGTTTTCTGTTGTATTTTTCGTAAATATATTAGTTCGTTGTAAAAATCCGAGAACATATAATATTAACACCGATCGCGGCATCCGTATATTAGATAGATCGCGGCACTAAGCTGGACCGCTAAACCAACCGCGTCTTTTGCAAGCCTACACGTGCGTATCTTTAATTAAAATATGAAATAATTTCATATATTAAATTATATATACTTTGTTTATTTATCAAGTGCACTAGCATAAGGCAACGGGACACGCCACAGTGAGTCTTTAGGAGGAACTAAAGAAATCTTATTTAATATTTTGAGATCAATTATATCTTTAATTTCGTCTGCGTACAGTGTCCCAATTTGGTTTAGGAGTTCAAGTTGACTTTGAGATTTTATAAATATGTGGCTACACACAGTGATCGAATAAAATTTACTTAAAACCCCTTACAAATAAATTTTTTCAGCGTAAGGATTCGACAAACATATGAACCGTGGAAACGCGCACTTCGCATAGTATCCATAAGTAACGCGTGTTTGTAATGTAAAATACTTATACGTAGCCTCTTGTCATAAGTCCTGACGAAACGCCACATTCTCCATTTTTATTGGAAAACTATTTTTTATGCAATTGATGTAGTAAACGACCATACGGTCCATTTCATGGTAAATGAACCAACTACCTAATTTTCTTTAATAATAGTCTTCGCTCTTTATGATTCACGTCTGCTGAGGTAACGATATAATTTTTTAGAAGTTCTACAGTCTGTCGTCCTTAATAACAGTTTTATTCTTTCATTTTCATAATTATTTTCTTTTTAACATCAAGAGAACGGACGGGTCTGCTGAGTTACTTACGCTGAAGAAACGCTAGTGTAGGAGCTTTAAAATTCTGCAGGGTTTACTTGTTCATAATTACAAAATGAAGACATAACAAAATTTACAATTCAATAATTCTTCTACAATGATAAAATTTTCATATTCCAATATTAAACGTTCGTAAATCGAATTATACATTTCGAATACACTTTACACAACATTCCCCGTTTACGATGGCACAATTATACAACACAAGTACAGTCGTAGACAAATATGTATACACTCACAATACATAACATGCGATTGCGTTAATTTTCGGTCCAACTGTACTTATACATAAACGCAAAAACTTTGCCTTAATATAAAATAATATACTTTTCGGCAAAATTAATTCATCTTTCGAACACCACGCGTACCGAACTATGCTAACATAATGACTACATAATATTACATAGAACACAAGTATCCATTACCGAACTATTAAAAAAATCTTGTGGCCCCAAAGTATCAAGTTCACATATCCAATCCAAAGTATTTACATTTACCTAAAAAGAAAATCGATAGTTTTGTATAGCCAAGTTAACAATTTTAGTCCAAAAAGACGCAAAACTCATGACTACATTTTTTTCCGGAGCCACAAAAAGTTCCTATTGAACTTGGGTAGACTAAATGTAAAATTTTCTCTTTTACATAACTAAGCTTCTAAAATAATACGAAATTAATATTCTGGTGTCACGTTGAAACGTTACAATAATATCATTGTTACCTTGATGATTTTGCGTGTAAATAATATTTTATTTCCTTAACAATTGTGCTGCAGAATTGTCGATTACTGTCAAAGCTATCATAATGCTCTTGTACATTCCAACATCAAGCTTTATTTACACCGATAATATCTTTTTTCTTGTCATAAACATTCACGAGTATAATTAGTTCTTAAAATATGTCTTTATAGTAATTAAAGATACGCTTAAACATAATTATGACGTCTTACGTTCACCAAAATTGGACACATTATTTGAGCTACGATTTTGAATAGACGTTAACGTACACAAGCATGCATAGATGAAAATATAATCTTTTAAACGTAAAAAATTAAAACACTTGGATATTATTCTAAGGGCCTGTTACGGTTAGGACATCGATTAAAGAAAGTAAGACGGATTTTTAGTAACCATCAATTATTACTGTGGGTACAGTTGAAAGAGAAAATTGGGGTACACTGTTTAAAAAAATCTTTTGTATGCAATTGTATGGTATTCATAAATTACTTTAAAATCACGCGAATGGGTATAATTACTAAGATAATATCATCGCGGAATTTATCCATTTTGCTATTTAACGGGTACTCACGATTAACTATTTTTAATTGTCGATATTTCGCGCCAGTTGCATTGCTCGTGGTCACGGCTAAGCTCTTCAGATTAGCTAGCGTAAAGGGTTAATCGTTAATAGTGAGTAGCCATTATATAGTAAAATATAATTACTTAATTATTCATTTTAAATAATTATACACTTTCGCGTTGTATAAATATAAAACCGGAAATGACACATATCGGAAACTAAATAATTTGGCAAACAGTTTTGAAAGTTAATATATACTAAAAATCCGTCGCAGCTTATCAAGTACTAAATAATCTTAAAAAGAAACAAATGCACAGATAATTTCGTGAGATTGACGGATAGAAACCGAAATAAAATACAAAATACGGTGGGGCGTGTTATTTTCGACCACGGTTAGGACACGGAGGAGATTGCGTTGTGCGGCGAGCCCATTTGAGTGAGCACTTTGTCCAGCCACTGGAGAGGGCCATGCAGGTGGATCTCGATCCAGCAAGGGGTGGAGGTCACGTCTTGCCTGTGATACTCTGCCCCCCAGCCCTTGACGAACGACATCCGAATCGTGCACATCTTTGTCAACTCGTAAACCGCTTCAAAGCCATGATTCACACTCTGCGACAACAACTGAGCAAACTCCCTGTTATTGAAGATTTTCAACGAGCAACCCGGTGGAATTTTACACACGGTCGACGGATGGAAGCCGTGGTGGTGATTGCAGTTGCGACTTTGGACGAAGATCGCCGCGTCCGACAGACATTCAGCGTAGACCTCCCCACCAACGTAGTACAAATGTACGCCCTTTCCTATGTGACGCCTAGTATTTTCTATGGTTGAATTCCTATTCACGTTGCTGAGCTGGCCCAAGCAGAACCTGTCGCTATTGTTCGATGGATCTGTGAAGCCGTCCACGACGACCGAGTGGGAGTTACAGTGGAAAACTTCGCCGACTCTACAGTTGAGTTCGTAGTAGGCAACCGAGGCCCAATATAACGGTTCTTGGTAGGACACCGGGGCGACTTCCCCAGGAGGTTCCGTATCATCAGACGGCGGGGAATACGCAGGTGGAGGCGTGTCAGGGAGCTCCGAACTAGCTGATGGCGGGAACCCTGATCCTGAATAGGAAACGTTGTGGGGCATAGCCGGTTCCGTTGTCCTCTGGAACGGTAGCAAGGAATGTCCTGGTGCAAACTCCGAATGCCGCGGAACTAAAACTGGTGGTAGAACGGGGCTCTCGACGCGCTTGTAGTGGTAAGGGTTGATGCATACCTCCTTCTGCTTCGCACTGAACGGGTACTGACATATCTCAAGTGGTTTCAGTTCGTGATGACTTTGGAGGTCCGGCCAGCGCCATACTCGGCAATATATCACATGTGGTAGGCCTTTTCTATGAGAGACCTGGAAAATATTATATACAATTGACATTATATATATGTTATATTATATACATTATAAATTATCACATACATATGTATATTGTTTATTTATTGTAGATACAATTCTCTTTTTACCCTATTACACTTATTTCAAGGTAAATATTAAAATAACATAGGATGTACTTACTATATATTAATATCTTGGTTTATTAAATAACTTCATATTTACAGCATCTGGTGTAAAAACTTTGGGGCAACGAGGTCCAGAGGCGAAGCATTTTTTTAAACAAATTTCACTTCGCCTCGTCGACATCTCTGGTGACCTAAGAGCTGGTATTGGCATAGCCATACAAAGACGAAATGCTGCCAACATCTTAGGTACCCTGCCCAAAGCCAAAGTTAGTGACTTTTTTAAAGTAGTGTTTTTAATAAAGAATTCAAAACTAAACATTATACTTTTTTATGTGAGAAGAGTAGCAAACGAACATGCAAACCACCTGATGTTAAGCTGTCGCAGCCCATAGAAATCCACGTACAACCACAAATACGACCGAAATCCTATCTGCGCTCGAACGTAGATGCGTTGCTACTCCTGAGGACTAAGATGGTCATCTCGCTTCAACGTGCAGCCGGCAACCGCACCTCTCCAACCGAAACACAAGTAATGCTTTACGGCGGATTAAGAGGGCGGCGGTGGTACCTCCCCGGTCAAACTATAGTTCTCCCACCTGTAAACCCCACTATTCCCCTTTTTAATTTAAATGAACGTTACTTACTTGTAATCTGCCATCTAATGAACGAGGTATAGTGACACATTTTGAGGGTGTTCCGGGACAGGAGAGAGCCCGCTCCAACTCTTCTATTGCACCTTTCCGCTTCTTCAATTTCTTCACAAGGCTATCTACAGCCTTCTCCGCCCATTTTTCTTCCTCATCACCCTAGAGATAAACACATAAAAAATTAAAAATATCGATCTAATTATCTCTTAATATAATACAATATAATATTAGGTAATGAAATAATACTGCTTCCTGATATATTATAATTATAAAAATAAATTGAAATTTATTTTGACAATTTAAATAAAATATCACTTGATCACATTCAGATTCGTTTCTTTTTATATTGAAATAATAGCAACGAAAGTGCAACCCTCCTAACGTTAAATGGTCACTGCAACCCATGGGCATCCATATCAAAACAGAAACAGAACTAAAGTCTTGCCTGACGTAGTGCATAGAAGTGTTGCTACTTCTGAACTCTAACAAGGTCTCCTTGGTTGTAAATAATTTCGAAAACCTTACATCACCAAACTAAACAAAAAAATTGCTTGGACACACACACAGTGGATTATGAAGGCGGCGGTGTTACCTCACCAATCAAACTATACTTTGATCATCAGTTAAATTCTCACACAAATACATAAAAATGTTTCTTTTTTAATTAATCAAATGGCATACAAGATCTTACACAATGCCTTGTTTTTAAATACTGACTAAAAGCACCCTAAAGTAAAAAGGACAATTACAATTATTGATTCAAAAGGAACAGTTGCAAAGGTTCCTATGAGTCAGGCTTCTGGGAACAAACTTAAGGTGACGGTGAGTCAACACAGTGACTCACAGATCAATAACAACTCATTTCTCTATGTGCAAACAGGTGACATACATATGGCAATATTTAGTTTACCTTTTTAGTTGTAATACATTATTTTTTAATTATTGTTTAAAGGTGAGAGAACTATAGTTCAACCGGGGAGGTACCACCGCCACCCTCATGATCCGCCGTAAAGCATATGTGTTTTGGTCGGAGAGATGCGGTAGCCAGCTACACTTTGAAGTGAGGCAACCATCTTAGTCCTCAGGAGTAGCAACGTATCTACGTGCAAGCTAAGATAATATTTCGGTGGTGCTTATGGTTGTAAGTGGATATCTATGGACTGAGACTATTTAACATGACATGGTTTGCATGCCCGTTTGCTACTCTTCTCACATAAAAAAAATGGTATTAAATGGAATATTTGTATATAAATATATGTGCATAAGCTGTGTTAAAAGCATGATATGTCTAAGTTGTACAGTGTGTATGCGAAATTTTACCAGTTAAACAAAAGAGTATGCAGGGCAACTTGTGTACAGTCTCTGTAGCATAGATCATATGCTATGGTTCCTATAGGGGCACCCGCTATTGCAACAGTATCAAACAAGGATGCTAGGCATCATATTAGACATCAAAACAGGATTAAGCTCCTATGTGACATCATGCATGGATATATTACTTCTCCTGAGGACTGAGATGGTTGCCTCAAACAACCCAGCAACCGTGGCTCTAGTACCAAAGCACAAGACCTGCTTTATAATTATTTATGTGAACAGCAATGGTAACTCCAGGTTCGAATAATACTTCTACCGCCCGTTCAATATAAGTGCTGGCTGTAAGCGCTTGTTATAATCATCTTTATATGTATCCGATGCAACAATAATATAAGGAATGTCATTTTGTTATAAATATAAATTGGTAATTTATTTATTTATATAAACAGCTGGGTACTAATTAAAATAAATTAAGTTATCAGAAATATTTAATCATCCCTTTAGTTAGAAAACATTCAGAGTAACAGTATAAGAACATTCATAGAAGATTTTTATCTACCAAACTACATTTATTTACCTACCAATAATGATAAGAGTACAAAGTTTACTACTGGTTCTTATATTATAAATTTACCTTTGAGTTGAGTCTTAGGAGTGTTTGAAATAAGTTTGATTTTTGAAATTGTATTTTTTATACAATTAATATTAAGATCATTGTTTTTGATTTAAATATTTAAAGTGATGAAAATTTTAAAACTAATTATAATAAAAGCCTAACCTAAACAATCTAAAGGGAATCAGTTTCCATGCAGCATGGTTGCAAGAACACTAGCTGCATTCCTACCTTGAATAGCAATCGCAATTCTCTGCGCGAGATATTAACCCGCCCTCTTGTCACCGGCGGCGTCGATCAAACGTGGGAATATTCTTTATACATTTGGGAATTATAGATGTATTAAGCAGATATGCCATTTGTGACGGCAGTGCGACATCTTAAAAACCATAATTTTACAAGAGACATTTTTTAAACTATTTATCCTTTGATTTTTTTAACTCTAGTATGTAATACTATTATAGCATGTTTTAGGTCAACTAATATTACATATAATATTAGTTATAATACAATATAAAGGTATTGGAGTTTTCAAAGAAATTACATGAAATAATGATGTTTAAAAAAACAATGGAACTCTACATCTAAATTGAATTGAAATGTCACACTATTGATGCGAGTGGATGATATTAGTATTACTTTTTCAAGCAATTTAATCTACAAATAAATATCAAACTCGAATGATATTGCAGGCTTTATTTAAGCCATAACCACACAGTAACCAGTAATAAGACCATTTGAGCAGACAAGAAAAACTAAATAACTATATGCATTTCACTGAATCCATTTTAAATTTTTTTATCATTTTAAGTAGCCTATATATATTACTGAAATAATTTGAAACCATATGGCTAACAGCAGTATAATAAAAACCAATAAAAATGCATTTTAATTTTAAAATCTCTATGATTTAAACCTATGTGTGTGCTCGAGATCTTGGATCTATCATCTATCATCAACTCCAACCATCATTTTTTATTCCTGCCTATACATAGACATAAAAAATAATATTTGTAGCATTGACCTCTCTGTGCACTTAAACTTGGTGCTCTAACTTTATCGTAATGTGGTGTGATAATCTAATAATTGATGACCAGCATAGCATGTCAGTACTAGCATGTCTATACTAGTCTGACATACTGAGAGTTCTGGCTACATTGAGGGTTCCGGCTTCATTTCATGAATTTCAATTTCTGTTCTAAGCCTGGGTGTGTGTTAACTCGACTTGTATGTGTTTGTGGCACACGTTAACTGGGGAATCCAACTGTGTTGCTATGTGTGTAGAGAGTATTAAGAAATAGGTAGAAAACAGGAAAGCAGTCCATCTGATGTTAGTGGTTACTGTTAACTATAGAATACACCAGAATTCTTGAACAACTGTAAATTGGAACATCATATTCAAATCTGGCTTAATATGCCTTACAAACTAGAATACAGGAAGTATATGACAAAAGTTCAGTAATGGTGTTCCTATACTCAAAACACGAAACATTAAATTGTTCATATCTAGTGTCGGTAACTACTACAATGTTAAATACCACCTGCAATTCCGCAGTGTGGGGTAACAATTTTGCATCGAGTTGCTACAAACTCATGTCATTATAATAACATGGAATTATTGTTATAGATAATGTATGCGAATAGCGAATGACAGTTCGCGTCGCACTAAGATCCGTAACTTTATACGAAATATTGCACCACATCCTGTTATTAATAACATTAAAATTCAAATATGTCTCGGTTTTTTTTCGATCCACCGAATGTAAATATAATTTATTTAACGTTTTCAAGATAAAAACAACAAAAAGACCATTACTAACAACGAATTAAAAGCTTTGGCGCATAGATGAAAAGTTTAGTGTATCTTTTGGACTTAGACGATTTTATCATAATCTTACCTGTTTCCAGCCCAACAATTTCTTAACCGCAGGACTTGTAAATGAAAATAAACTGTTCAAACTAGACATAGGCCCGCTGCTCGAAGATTCACCATCGTCGGTGTCCATAGTGACAAATGTATGGGAAACTTCGATGAGTCACAGGGAGCAACGGGAACCAGAGCACAAAGCCCACCACTAAATGTAACGCGGAAACACTCAATCGGCCATCGATCACCACTATACCACTTGGTATTCCCCACAACGTCTATGCCAATTGAAATCACGGACACTACAAAATAGCGATTAGCGTGACATTGGCGTATTACAGATAAAATATATGAAGAAGGCGTTTATTTCCTTTAATTATCTGTGCCAATAAGTACTTGAATACCATAGATTAAATATAGTCTACAGATAACACATATTTTATGTAGTAGAACGTTTTGTTATAGGCTTAAAATAATTTTACAAATAACGTTGCGTATTTCTTTTAACAACGAACATATCATGTAAACAGAAAAACAATTAAGATTTAAATAAATATTAATAAATTAAAAATCTTGTTTACTCAAAAAAATATTTATATTATTTGCTGTTTGATCTTAAGCTCTCAACAATAAGTATAATCTTATGGCATTTACCCTTACAAGGTTGTAAAATATTGATTATTAGATAATAAATAAAGATAACACCTAATCTTGTATTCTTTTAACAAATGTGGGTCAATGGCCGACTAATTTACTGTACTAGCGTTATTGCCATAGGTGAAAATCAATAGTTTTACGAGAAAATTCTCGAATTTGAAGTGTCAGTGTTCGTTCATTCATGAATTATATAGACTCGTTTCTAGATTTTTGGATTGGAATTGCTTGGTATCGTTGTGCTTGCGAACAAAGAGCATATTTACAAAGATAACCTAGTGGTAATTATTGTGGGTGAATTTTAAAAATTAAGCTAAAAAGCAAATCATGGAACAGGTAAGGAGGTTATGCCGACCACTTTTCTTGCAAGTAAGTACCGGATAGGAGATTCAAAATTGTAAAAACTTGTTTTAGGTGAATCAACTTAAGGAGAAGGGTAATGCGGCGTTGTCTTCTGGGAAGTATGATGAAGCTATCGAATTTTACACGGAGGGCATAAAGTTAGATCCTAAAAACCACGTTTTATTTAGCAATAGATCAGCGGCGCATGCGAAAGCTGGTAATTACGCGGCGGCCTTAGAAGATGCTAACACCACTGTATCCATTAACCCTTCTTGGAGTAAGGGGTACTCGAGAAAGGGCAGTGCCTTAGCGTATTTAGGAAGACATGACGAGGCCATCGCCGCATACGAGAAAGGCCTGGAACTGGAGCCTGGTAACCAGCAGCTAGCTTCAGGACTCGTTGAAGTCAAGAAACAGGCCGAGGAAGCTAGGCAGAGGACGGAACAGCTCTTTGAGAAGCTTCGAGCGAACCCTGTAACCAGAGAATGGATGAAGGATCCTGAATATGTCAAAATGGTTCATGTAAGTCATACGTACCGCTTAAATTAACTTACATTATAGTTGAAATACATACTTTTTTCAGAATAAAGCAGCAAAGATTAATTAACATATTGTTGTTAAGTAGTTAGTCACTTTTGATCAAGGTCATATCTTGTTACTTCATATAAATTTGATTTCTACCTTGGGTGTGTACCATAGATGCATCTCATCGTGCAGCTATGAGAATTGGGATGAATTCTTATATACCTTCCCATGCACATTAAAACGAACTAACTCACATTACACTTGTGCTGGAAAAAGAAATAGATGAGGCAGTAATCCTGTTAACCTACATACAACTATGAAAACATGATTATGTAAGGTTTAGTTAATAAAGACTGTTCTGATGGGTTATGGTGTTGATAGAAAATAATAAAATCCCAGTTCTGCCACTATAAGCTCTTAAAATGATTTTATCACAAAAGCTAGTAGTTATTATAATGAATGTCATCATAGATCATTCAACCCTGTATTATGTTTATTAATTTTTTAATCACTAATCTTAATATATAAAAGTCAAAGGTGACTGATTGAACACGGATTCCTGAAATTTTGCAAATAGGCTATTAAAATAGGGTTAGTGAAGTAAAATATTTAACACTTTCCCTGCGGATAACACTGCTGTGTAATTCTGGGCGCGACTTGCTTGCGGCTCCTACACACGTGTGTCGTACAGATGAATTTGTATGGATTACGGGCGAACAAAAGTGCTGTCTTTACATCAGAGCTACAAAACTGGGGAGGACATTATGTCTGTGTATTAGTAGATGTTACACAGATGCTACTAAATACAATATTTCAGTAATTTGAAGGTGTATCTTCAGTCTAATCAAGTAAGCTCCAGTTTAGGGCCTCCTCCCGCAATACTAACCGGATCATGTATATCCGTGCTGTAGTCAAAGTGTTAAGAGGTATAAAATTTTATAATATTGACTTCTGCGTGGGAAAAGTTGCAGTCAAAATCTAGTATAGCAATAAAAATTCACACAAAGGGCTATTAACAGGTTTAATGCTAAATATATTGTCTACCAGTTACATCTTTGTATTCAATTGTTATCAAGTGCCTGTACACTATACAATCATGACTAACAAGCAACACAGTAGCAAAGAAAGTAATTTATTATAAATTATTTGTGGAAGAATTACTTATTTCAATATACAATTGAACAATGGAATTATTCACTTGCAACAATGTAAAGTCGGTTGGAAAAAGCTTAACATTTGACTGTGAAGCTGACATTTATATCAAGTCAGCTTTGCGGATGGCAGCACTAAACTGGATATACTTTCTCTAGACTGGTGGGGTGCCAACGATTCACATGAATGCTCTGCAGCATCATCATCATTGACAGTGTGTGCCCGGGCACTTATAGATTCTATGTAAATACACAATATAAAACAACAGTTCTGTTTGCTGCAAGTTATAAAATTAAAAATGTTATATAGATACATGGCTTCCTCTTTGATAAAAACTGTAATTTTTGGCCTGGACTGGGTGGCACCTTGATATGATTTATTAAACTATTATGATTAGTCAATTTTAGAATTCGGTAAACAAATGTAATATTGTCAATAATGTTATCACATACTACTTGACATTTGACAATCCGATCAATTAAAACAATTTAATAATACATACAATTACGTTAATGGCATTGCACAATTATTGTAAATATGTTTTTGAATCTTTTACAGAATCTTGCTCAAAACCAATTTGACATGTACAGCCTAGATGCTAATATAGAGGACAAGAGAGTCCTGACAACACTTAGTGTAATGCTTGGATTAGATTTTGCACCTCCGATGGACGTCGATCCACCTGCTCCGGATCCCAAACCAACCTCATCAACAAAGAAGGAAGAGCCTCCTAAACCTAAGAATGAGGATTTGCCTGAGCACCGCAGACGGGCTCTACAAGAGAAAGATCTAGGCAATGATTTCTATAAGAAGAAGGAATTTGAATCTGCTATCAAACATTACAAAAGGGCCATTGAACTCGATCCTACAGATATAACATTCTACACAAACATGGCGGCCGTATACTTTGAACAGAAGGAGTACGAGAAGTGTATTAAGGAGTGCGAGAAGGCTATTGACATTGGTAGAGAGAACAGAGCTGATTTTAAGCTTATTGCAAAAGCTTTTACTAGAATTGGTAAGTCATTTCATTATCTGATTATTATCATGATTTCTTCTTATTTGTTCTATGTACACAGTCCTAACATTTCATTATTTGTGAATAATATACGAAGTACTATGTATCAGTCCAATGCAGAAAGTACATGTATGGAATAAAATACATGGTTAGAAAAATATGTTAGAGTCTCTTTTACAACTTTGTAGGCGATAATGCAATCCATTCATTCTTCATTTATCTATCTAATGCAATTGCAATTTAATGTCTAAATATAAAACTAATCTTCAAATGGGCCTCTTATCTACTACAATTATTTTTTCTTGGGAAATCTTATTGCGATATTATTTATTGCTAGACAAACAAACAATACTACTTATGACTTATGATTTATTTTTATGTGACTGTTTGTGACCTCATGATTTAAACACCACATGTAAAATTAATTTGAATCTTACATTAAGGTTTACATAATATGGAAATAGTTTGATGCAGTAGAGAATCTAGAACTTTGCATAACTACATCTATTTTTCCTGTCTTAAAATTCCTGTCGACAATGTTGTATACCTAGTCTTTAAATAAATTTGTATATATAAATTATTTCTTTGATAAGGTAATGCATACAAAAAGATGGAACAATGGAAGTTGGCGAAGACATACTTTGAGAAGTCCATGTCCGAGCACCGCACTCCGGAGATCAAGACCCTGCTCAGCGAAGTGGAGAGGAAAATAGTTGAGGAGGAGAAGAAAGCCTATATTGATCCCGTGAAAGCAGAAATGGAGAAGGAATTGGGCAATGATTACTTCAAGAAGGGTGAGTTACTTTAGTTTTAAGTATTTTTCTAAGGCCTGTAACATAAAGAGAAGATAAAAAAGGATAAGCTTAGTGGTAAAAATTCTGCCTATTAAAACATTGAAAGTGAGGTGAACAGTCAGGGGTTTTGAATCTTTGACATGAAAGCTTAGCTTTTTCAAAGTGTGTCCTAAAATATTATTGCCATTTCATAATTGATGTGTAAAGTTACCAATCTGCAATTAGCTGGTGCGATGAAGGATTGGCTTTGACTCATTCTCATTTTGGAGGCCGACCCATGCCCAATAACGGATATGCCCATAGTCTGTAGCCCATTAGAAGCTAAGGCACTAGAAGCAATTTACATATGCACTCATCTTGTTGCGCTTCACCTGTATTTGAAAAACAATTTGGAGAACACTCCTGCATGTATTATTCCTCACCAGTCATGCTAATTTCCTTCACTGCACAAATAATTGGTAGTGAAATATATAACTGTGAAAGTAAAAGGTTTCACAGAGTCGAATCTGAGACCCCACGTGTGGGAGACCAGAATCATGCCGCTAAGTTATCACTACTTATATAATATGATATACGAGGCAAATCATAATTAACCAGAAAGCTAAAAGTACTTTGTTTAGTATCTATCTGTTGTGTTTAAAGTGAGTTATATTTTTTCGGAAATCTCAAATCGTGTTATTTAAATGGTTCAAATAAAAATAAACTTAATTGAATAACCAAGGTCAATCAGTTACCAAAGGTCTTTGAACACACGACATATCTTAAGTGTTATTGAACTAAAATGTATTCACAGTTGACCTCACAAGCTAAATATAAAGTTACAATAGATTGCATGAAAATTTTCAGCTGTCGAAACTTTAATTGATGCGCATAGTTTAGTTCTAGTAGCAACTAACTTTGACACTTCTAAAATAATGTTTGAATACTTTTAATATAATGTAAAGATCCAACACTTTTTATACCTCTCTTTTAGCCACAGGTCTCATGTCAAAACTAAAGGAATCCTTATTCCTGATGCTACTCCATCATGTTTTTCCAATTCCACATCTCCAACACTTTCTTGGAGTCAACTTGGAGATTTTGACAGTTTTGGGTTAAAATTCACATCCTTGCTTATGCACATCTGTTCCGCTTTTTATGTCCTAACATGAAATGATTACACTCAGCATAATTACATTTTTAATAAATATGTTATGGATACTACACCAAAAACAAAAAACTTTCCATTGTCTCTGTTTAAATTTTTCCATCCATTCACAGGAGATTATAGTACAGCAGTGAAGCATTACACAGAGGCAATTAAACGTAATCCGGATGACCCGAAGCTGTACTCAAACCGAGCGGCTTGCTACACCAAGCTTGCTGCCTTTGACCTGGGTCTCAAGGACTGTGACAAGTGCTGCCAGCTCGATCCCAAGTTTATCAAGGGCTGGATCCGTAAGGGCAAGATCCTACAGGTAGGCCACTGTCTTATTTTTAACCTTTTTTGATAATTTGTTTAGATTGGGTGTAATAGAACTTTTATTGATGACATAACATTGATACTTTATCCAATTATTAAATGATCACAGTATCTTATCATACCAATAATAGTCAATTTCAATAAATTTACATAACATTTGCAGTCAGGGCTAGAAGTGATTTGGTTGTGCCTCACAGAAACTGTACACGAAGTCTGAACAGTTTTCAATAGAATGTGTGCACTTGGGGCAATACGGCTTATAATTGTGTAAAGCTGCAGCATTCTGGTATGAAGGTGTGAAAAAGTAAAGATATTGTCAGTATAGTGTGATTGACCATATGTAGATTGTATTTTATGAATCCATTATAGATGTTCCTTCAAGATTATAAATTTTTAAAACTGTTTTATCTATTTAATGTTCTGTTTCAGTGCCCCATTTGGCTTATAGGTTATCATAATAGTCAAAGGGTTTCAGATTGGTACTCCTACTTGGCAGATGTTTCATTTATTAATTTAGATATTTGCTGTAGGTCCAAGGCTTTTGTATATATCCAAGACCACCATGAAACAGGGAATTAGTGTAAAGAATATTTATTTATCATTTTCTCTTTTTCCCACAGGGCATGCAACAACAATCCAAAGCTCTCAGTGCGTATCAGAAGGCATTGGAGCTGGACCCCAGCAACGCGGAGGCACTGGAGGGCTACCGTGCTTGCTCCACACAGCTCCACTCTAACCCTGAGGAAGTATGTATACTTGATACCTTTAGCTAAATAATCCCCCATCACATTATTGTATTTTTTTCATGTAGAATGTCAGTTGATTGTACATATAGATTTAACATTTTCCATGTGGTGTACAACATTGCTATGTATTGCGAGCGTTGGTAGCTTGAAATTATCAACGTACAATTGTGTATGCATTACGCGCGAACAAAAGTGTTGTGTTTACGTCGTCGCTACAAGACAGCGCGGAAGGGTCGAACGTTACGTCCTTGTATTCGTAGATGATAAACAGATGCTAAAAAATACAATATTTCAGTGAATTGTCGGTACATATGATGTTCTGTCTACAGAAATAAATTCCAGTATCAGTTTAGTGCCCCTCCGCCGCAGTCAGTGTTAAAATATGATTGCCCACCTTGTGTTGGTTACATCTCAAATAAATATACTTACTTTTTTTTAATAATCTTTTAGGTACGTAAACGCGCAATGGCTGACCCAGAAGTGCAGTCGATCCTCCGCGACCCGGCCATGCGCTGTATCCTGGAACAAATGCAGGCAGACCCCCAGGCATTGCAGGATCACCTCAAAAACCCCGAGATCGCAGCCAAGATACAGAAGCTCCTCGAATCTGGCCTCATCGCCATACACTAGACACTCCACCTTAGCTAATAGGCTCAAAAATTCGTGTTGGGATGGAAGCTTATTACTGTTCATGTATTATTATATATAACAGTGCAGCCAACATGCCGGCAACACTGACAGAACCATGATCTTTGTTCCACTATGGTCTAGTATGGATGGATGCAATGATTTCAATAGTTAGATCAGATCGTAACCCAAAATCTGAGGCATGAAATTCATATAAATACAATACTTCATTATGAAAGTGCAATAGCATACACTATGAATAGTTTTGAAATAACTAGCTATGTTCAGAAATAGTCTACTCAATCATAAACAGTCATAAGAGTACTTCAATAAAATATTATCCTTTCACTAGATTCGAGTGGTGACTCCTTTGATTTAATTTTATGAATGGGCACAACATGGGAACTTAGTAGTCTTGCATTCATCTGCTTTACTTATTATAAACAAAGACAATACTACATGTACAATACAGGCTTGCAAAGTACAATAACGGTACAATAAGAGTAGTGTTTTATACGTGGCAATTTACAGTGTCATTAAAATCCCAATATGATCCCTGAATGACGTTCTCGTGTTATTTTTTAACTTACACAATTAAGCCGTGTTGTTTCGCTGAATTGTTTTTAAATATATGATGTATGAATGGATTATAATAGAGTATTGAAGGTGAGAGAACTATAGTTCGCCGCCCTCATAATCCGCCGTAAAGCACTTGTGTTTCGGTTGGGAAGGTGCGGTTACCGGCTACATTTTGAAGCGACGCGACCATCTTAGTCCTCAGTAGTAACAACGTATCCACGTTTGAGCTCAGAGAATATTGGTAGTGTTTGTGGTTGTACGTGGATGTCTATGGGACGGGACTGCGACTACTTAACACCAGGTGGTTTTCATGCTCATTTGGTTAACACATGAAAAAAATTCACGCAGTGTTTATTTTCCCGTTACGGATTTTTATACATCTCATATTTGCTATACAGGCAGTATGAACCTCTCTCGTGCATTAAAATTATTTTGAAATTTAGATAGATAATGATTTATGTCTATGGAAAGAAAACCTGATCCATATGCATGGATACATAATGTCATAGCATCTGTGATTATAATTGCTTGTCGTGTTTAGTAGGCTCTGTTTATCCATTCCAAAGTAGGCTTTTCAGTGTTTTGCTAGATTAAAAGCCCAATGTTGCACTGTTTTGTAAGGTTTTATTTAGGAATTCAAGAATAAATTAAATTCTAATGCAAATTTACTGCCTCTGATTGCAATTTTGTAATTTATTCAATAAAGTGTAGGCATCAATATTTTGTTTTATTTCTTTCTGGTTTGCTTTAGACTCAATTTACATTGCCGCGGAATGGAATGGAAGCTAATTTTTGCAATTTTTACATAGCATAATGAACTTGATGTCAATTGTGGAACGCAGAAACTAAATACGCGCCAAAAAAAAAAATGTTGCGCGTCGTCCGTGAAATCCTCGCGCATTCTCGCTAGGGATGATCGATATTAAGAAAACATCGATGTTAACATCGAATCAAAAGTATCGATGTACGATAAAAATCGATTCAAAAACATCGATATGTGTAAAATA
>DWON01003834.1:0-17282 GCA_018251015.1 Phocides pigmalion okeechobee | reverse complement strand
TGCACTATGCCCACCCTCCCTCCCGGATAGGAAAACGTGATGTGATTAAAAATATATACCATTATACATATTAGTACTAATTGGTGGATTGTTGCAACGTAGTTTTAATAACAACTTAATATTATTTATTTATTGATTTTTGGGAAACATACAATGGTTGTGACATAAAATAAATTATTTGTATTTAAAATAACAAAGATCAGTAACGTTTCCACTAATAACTAATACACAGTATTAAAAAATTAAAAAAAAGAAAAAAATAGAAGGAAGGTTCTGTTTATTATTATTATTTTAATATCAGTAAAAGACTTATCTCCACCTTGTACATAAATGTCTTGTTACTCCTTAAGACGGAGATAGGTGCCTTGCTCTTAAATGTAGGCGGCAAACACATCACTCTAACCAAAACAAAAGAATTTAATTATGATGGTCTGTGACGACGACAGTGGTACCTCCCCACTCAAACGATTCTACAACCTGTCCATTGTGTGTCTATTCAAGCTGACAAAAGTACCAAGTACTTTTCTAATAAGAGTTTTGGCTGGCCTAATAATAATAACAATTTTGGCATTGAAAGCAGAATCTAATTGCTATATACTAACATAATATGTATTTTTGTATACAATTATATTATTTAGGTTCCAGACATTTATATTTAATTATGTTTAACACATTATTTTTTTGATAAAAAGATGAAGTTATTTAGTTTAGTATTTATTGTTGTATTTATTTGTATTAAATATTAATTAAATATTTACATTACACTAATTTCATACACATTATTGGAGATGACGATCTTAGTCCCCAAGAGTAGGAACGCATCCGTGTGCATCCTTAAATAGAACTTTCATTCTATTTCAGATTGGACATGATTGGACATGATTGTCCACGGGCTGCAGTGACCACATAACAGATGGCCTGCATGCCCGTTTCTTACTCTTTCATAATAAAAAGAAAAAAAAATTCGTGACAAGGATTACCACTATTACTTTCTGTTTTTGAGAACCTGCCTAGTATAGTATTTATGACACTTACACTTTTCACTACTTAGTATAGATTTTTAATCATTTACCCAACTCTTAATAGAACAGGAGTTCTACTTGAAGTTGATTATAGTGGCAGTGCTACTTCAGAGGACACATCTTTCCAACCAAACATTATTTGTCTCAATCTAGAAATTAATGACATTCTGGTATTATATATATATATATTTTTTTTTTTTTATAAAATAAAGAAATTATATATATGATGTATTCAAGTTTATATAGTATGTATATATAAATAAACACAATTCTTGAATATACATATGGACCTCGAACAATACTGATGTCCTATCTCAGCTCATATGCAGATGTTTTGCTATTTCCGGGGACTGAGATGGTCAGTTCTCTTTAAGTGTAGCTGGTAAATGTACCTCTCCAAGGGAAACACAAGAATTGCTTTTGGCAAGGTATGCCAGTGCGTACCCCCCGTGGAACTATGTTTCTATTACACAAAATTACTATTCCGTTGTATTGTAATTGTAAATTGTAAATTGTAATCTTAGAATAAAATGAACAAAGACATTATTTGTCCTTAAAATCTGGGTTATCAACCTTAAAACATTGTTCTAATATTGTTTTGTTTATTATTAATACATTTTCTTGACAGATAAAACTATGTGGATTAAGTTTAATAATCCGACCTTGATAATTTTGAACTTCAGTAACTAATCTTTGCTTTGTTATGTTATAGATTGTATCTGATGCATTAATTGTTTTATATTGCTGCTTTAGTATGATAATGTTTGATAGGCCGTTTTACATTTTACATTTACAGCCTTTATTTATAAAGTAAAATGAATTGCAGGCGACAACAACATAACAAAGCCGAACCAAAAGAAATACCAATGCGATAAATGCAAGCAAATATTCGACCAAATTGCTGAGTTCAAGCAACATGTGGTCGGCAATCACAAGAGTCCGAAGATCCCCATCGCGGACCCCAGCGAGGTCAAATTCATGTGCCTCGAATGCGGGAAGAATTTGAAGAACCAGAAGAAGTTCGAGATGCACTGCCTCGGCCACGGGGACCCGGAGCTGGAATGCGATAAGTGCCACAAGGTCTTTGCGTCCAAGTTCACTCTCCGCATCCACCGGAAGATACACTTGAGGAAATATCCCTGTAAGTACTGCGCGAAAACCTTCACAGATTTTGACGAGTTGAAGGGCCACGCGGCGAAAATCCACTTCGTTTTCATGTGCGATGTGTGTCCCTTTACAGCGAATGCGTACAATGTTTTACGGGAACACAGCGCAACGCACACAGAACTCGACGTTAAGGAATCCAGTGACGCTGATCTCAACGCCTGTCTTGGAGAGGAATTTGACGACAGCGGCACTCTCTCCCCAATTCCCGATAATCCTGAGGAGATCGAGCAAGACATCATGGGGCTGGGCAAACAGGATGAGATCTCGAGAGCTGACTCCATTATAGCTAAGGTTGTGTCGAACAAGATGTTTCTACTTAACTCCAAAAGGACCAAACGCGGAAAGAAGTATAGAAATGTAATTATCTGTTTATATTTTTTTATCCGTGAGTTTGAGAATTTTGCAATCCATCTGATGTTAAATAGTCACTGTAGTCACGGACATCTTCACACAATCTCAAATAGGACTTAACACCCTCCCTGCGGCTACAACAGTGCTGTGTAATTCTGAACGCGTCTGTGTTGTACGGACAAATTTGTATGCATTACGAGGAAACAAAAGTGCTGTTTTTACGCCGGCGTTACAAGACCGGGGGCGGACATTACGCCTGTGTATTCGTACATGATACACAGATGCAAAAAAATACAATATTTCATTAATTTGTCGGCGTATCTTCAATCTAATCAAATTAGCTTCAGTTTAGGGCTGCTTCCCGCAATAATGACGCGATCATATATATCCGCGCCGCAGTCAAAGTTTTAAGTCCTACCCGAGGTCGTTCGTAATGTTGTTACTCCTGAGTAAAATAGTCGCCGCACTACTAGTTGTAGCCAGCAACGCCAGGCGTGGCCTTCGGATTTTAAGGACTTAAAAGTCCTTTATAACAAAAAGGAACAGAAAAAACGGACCGGTTTTTCCTTCTTACCTTATGCAAGATGTGGAATGAACATCCTCTTAAGGTGCATCCTCGATGCTATAACATATGATCTTAAAAAGAGGTGCAAAGAGAGCTCTTCTTCAAAGTCGGCGCTACATTGCCGACTTCTGTGGTGCAAATGGACTAATCACCAGGTGATGGAAATGTTCGTCAGGGAAGGTACCACCATCGCCTTCAGAATTCAGAACAACTCTTTGTTACGATTGAAGTGGTACCTTTACCGATTGACTTCGCCGCTTATCAGCGAGGCGAACATCTCTATCCTCAGGAGTAGCAATATACACGACGTCAGGCAGGACTTTATAGTCTTGTCTAAGATTAGACGTAGATATCCATTAGTGGCAGAGACCATTTAACATTAGGTAGCTTGTACGGTCGTATGCTACTCTTCTAACTTCTAATACAAAAAGACCATAGGTATTAACTGCTTGTATCAGATAGCCTGTATACCTACATCAGGCTAATATATATAAAAACTATTTCTTATTTACAGGCTTGCGATGTCTGCCTCAAATCATTTGACCGGGTGGGCGACCTCAAACGGCACCTCATAGAACACGTGATCAGAAGCACACTAGCCAAAAACCCGGTCAACAAACACGGGGCCCTGAACATCGTTTGCGAGGTTTGTCAATCAGAAACCTTCACCAAGGTGGACAAGTACAAAGCCCATTTACGCGAGCACGCCAAACTGACGCTGTACAAGTGTACCTTCTGCGACAAATCTTTTAGCGATTCCAGCAACTTCTCGAAACACAAAAAGATTCACGGCACAACGTACTACCAGTGTGATCTTTGTCAACGCAAGTTTAACTCCAAGAAGATGATAACACAACATATGGAGTACCATAACAATAATTCGCCGATATGCTGTCTGTATTGCGACAAGATATTCCATTTCGAATCTATGCTGAATAAGCATATCAAGTGTGCTCACAAGCGGGAACGGTTCACGAGATTCCGGTGTAGGTTCTGTCATAAATACTTCAAGAGTTTAAAGGAGAAGTGGGATCATGAGTGGACGGTCCACAATGTACGGAAAATGATCGTTGACTGCATGATCTGTGGTGCGAAATTTAGAAAATATTATGAGCTGAAACGTCATTGCAGCAACGTCCATAATATGGACATACCCGCAGCGAAAAAGCTGCTCAAGAAACGAAAATCTACATAGCGGCTGGTTCGTATCTTGTAGCGTTGCTTAGCTATTGATGACTTTCCAAATGGTGAAGCTACTTTCAATAGTATCAATACTATCAGTAATATTGACAATAGTAGTTGTTAAACGCCAACTCCGGCTACATTAAGAGGTGTTAGAACTACAGTTCAGCCGGGGAGGTACTACCATCGCCCTTATAATCCGTCATAAAACGCTTGCGTTTAGATCAGAGAGGTGTGGTTATCGGCTACACTTACAAGCGAGGCGACGATCTCAGTCCTCTAGAGTAGCAATGTATTTGAGTGACGTAAGACAAGATTATTCCTGTTTGAGGTTGGACGTGGATGTTCAGGAGCTGCAGAGACCATTTAACATCAGATCGCATGCTCCTTCTGTTGCGACTTTTCTAACATAAAAAGTATCAATTTTTCAAGTACCGAAGTATGCGATAGATATAATTGAAAGGTCACAGTATTATCGACACTTTTATCGATATTTTGATTTTTTTTCAAAGATAAGTATCGATAGTCAGACAACGCAAAGCAGAATTAAAAGTTAAATGAAATTTATATGTTATAACGCCATCTAGAATTATATCAAGGAAACGATCAAAAGTAAATTGTACAATGCGGGACGTTAACGATTTATTAGTCGTGTGGTGTAAGTTAATCGTAAGGATTTTTTATAACGATCAGTATTATATTTTTTGTTTGAGTTTAGCAGTTGTATATATATTAATTAAGTACATATTTTTTATACAAATTAAAAACGGTCAAACAGTATTCCAAAATATTTTTGTTACTACGGTATAGTTGCTTTAAGTATATGTATTATGTACATATCTTTTTCAATATAAATTAAGTTAATTATTAGTAAATGGCAGGCATCCTGTATGGTTTACCATATTTATTATTTATTTTAAGGAAACTTTATTCTCACAAGCTTATGTCAGTGGTCTCCCTCGCAATTTTAAATTTCTTATTGCCAAATTTACTTAAATTACCATTACTATTCATTTGTATTAAAACAGTATTACAATACTTCTCAATATTAGGCGTAGTAATAGCTTGTTTTAATGGTTCAAAAATTTACAAAATTTAAATAGTTTATTATTTAGTTTAAAATCACATGTTAACTAGATTTTCCTGCGGCTTCACATAAAAAGGCAAAGTTTTAACACTTACTGCGGTGCTCAAATTTATACTTAATTAGTTGATACTAAATGTAAATATTCTATAATCTTTTCGTTTTTCGCCTCTACTAAAAGGGGGGCTAAATTTCCCTCTGGTTGTGGCTCCCCTAACCCCCAATCATGTTGTGCACAAAATGCAAATACAATTTGTGATGAAGTTCTAGTAGTGTTATTATCTAATGTCCATTAATTATTTCGAAAGCGGAATCTACGATGAAATGTCCCGTTCAAAATATCTGTAAAGTTGATTTTCTTGTATGAAAGTAAAACAAACTGTGTGTAAAGATTTAACACTTTCCCTGCCGCTTACGACACTGCTGTGTAATGCTAAGTCTGTGTATTAGTAGATGATAACAGATGCTAAAAGTACAATATTTCAGAGAATTGTCGGCGTTTTTCAGTCTCGATAAATAAGCTCCAGTTTAGTGCCGCCTCCCGCAACACAGACTCCATCTTATATAAGAGCACCGCAGTCAAAGTGTTAATATTAACCCATTCGAATTTGTCGAATTCCAATTCTGAGTGTGTTCCATGGATATAAGACGGCTTGCAAACCGTGTGTGTAAGCAGTAATTATCTTATTCTGAGTAAAGTAGTCGTCAAAATAAGATTTTCTTGGACTAATGAAATCTGTAAAAGACAGAAAAAGGAAAATTTGGCATTGGTTTAAGTGTGTACCAATGTAAAAATGATCCGAATGCCTTCTGAAGCCTTTCTTACATGTAAAATGTTATAAATGCGCATGCAGCGCTGCTGGGAACCGTGTTCGAAAAAAATCGTAGTGTCGAATGGGTTAATAGCATATCGTAAAGGGATATACTATCATGAATGAGTTTCAAAATGTAAAAAAGAAAACTCACTTTCGATTTATATCACTTACTAGATACGAATTCGAGTTGTTTTGCAGAATATCTATTGGTTGTCAATAGAGTAGGCAGTTGGAAAAGACTATATTACATTCGATTATTTTAGGTGTTAAATAATCAAAGATGGACTGATTAATGTAAAATTACTTACTATGAAGTCTAAATTCTGAAAAGACCTAATTTTTCATGTGATTTATAAGAATCTTATTTAAAGACATAATTAATATTATTAAAAAACTAACCTTAACAATTTTATCGGAATTTGTGCCCATGTAGCATGATGCCAAGAACGCTAGCCACATTCCCGTGTTGAATAGCAATCGCATTTTTTTGCGCGAGATATGAACCAGCCTCTTTTCACCGGTGGCGTCGATTAAACGTGGAAAATTATTACTATGACAATTATTTATAATTAATTTTAAAAAGTTTTCGAAATTAATATGTTTTATATGTAACCATGTCTGATCAAATCTGTATATTATTGTATATAAGATTCTTTGTTATTATGTGGTGGAGGTTTAAAATGTATTGAGAATACTTCGCTGATCATTTTTCGTTAAAATTTTAACAAAAATATATTTTTGTGTTATATTTATAGTGATAGGTGCTACAGACAAACTCAATTACCAACATTTAGATATATATTTATTATATACGTAATTACTCATAATGCAGCAAACGAACTTGCAAACCACCTGATAAATTGAAAACTGAAGTCCTACCTGAGCTCGTATGTAGATGCATTGCTACTCCTGCAGACTAAGATGCTGCGCTTGTAAGGGAAGCCGACAACCGCAGTATTAATTGAACAGTTTTAACTGAAGTATATCTTCACAGCAGGTTATGAAGTTGGCGGTGGTATCTCCCCGGACGACCACCTCATGAATTTGTTTTTATTAAGGCTATTTTTGTTGTACCGAAAGAATCATATTTAAGTAAACCTATGTACTGATTAATCATGATCTCAGCTATTTGATATACAAAGGTTGTGTTTAAGTTATTTTTACCTAATTGTTTTATTTTATGTTCTTAAATAAATCGTTATAAAATTATATGAATTTTTTCAAAATTTTTAAACTATAATCTTTCGAAAATTATGTTGATTCCTATAAACAAGGCTTGCCGTTTTCGGGTAATACATAAATAATGTATTAGTTCGAAATCATTAATTTTGAACATGTCAATGAACACAAGAGGGTGACAGAAACATTTTCCATCTCGCTCTTACTTAGACCTTTCAAGCACATCTTTCATCCATTTTATAGCTGTCACGCCTCTATTTCCCGTACACTGCACTATTTGTATAAAAATATTTTATGGAACTATACGAAGAGCGCAATGTATGTCAATTATTTCAGCATGTTCACGGCAAAGGCACGGAAAACGCCGTGTTCGAAACGGTCTTTACCGACCTTGGGCCGCGACGCATGCGCGTCTGCCCAACAGAGACAGACGTCGGATTTGATCGGATTTCCACTTTTCACGCCACAGTCCGCGAGAGTGCGCGATCCGAGCGTGACGTCTCGACCCGTTCACGCGAGAACGCGACCGCGGATATTACACAAAATCTAATCCATTAACTAAATTTACACAAAATCATCGAATATATCACACACATTATCACAATACAGTGCTATACACGGATTCAAGGATATTGGCCGGGATATAAGGTTAGTAGTTTTAACGGCGATTATCTTTAAGTCACGTTTTGACAATTCAATGTGCTAACGCTGATTCCATTCAGGGTCTGTTTGTTCGTATGTTTGTTTATGTAGCGACGGGTGTGGAGCTCAGTTTTATGTTCTCTAGTAAAGGAATCATTTGATGTACCGTTTCGATTCTATTTGTACGCGGTACTCTAAAATTCATTTCTGAACGAATGCTTTGTCTAAACAATTTGGAGATTGTTATTATTGTTAGCGGCTCCGTGTAAATCAGGTAGCGTGGTCGGTAATGGGCATATTGTATTACGATTAGGAATGTGGGCACCTATTAATATAAAATCGGGCTAAATATAAATTCTGAAGTCCAGTCGTGCAAGCAGAAACTTGGTAACGCCTGCATTACATGAAAATAATGTTTGTTACATAGATTATGTTATTTATTATCTCTAAATATTATAAAACAAAGTCCCCCGTGGCGTCTATCTATCTGTTAACGATAAACTCAAAAAGTACTCGATGGATTTTCTCACAGTTTTCGATAACAGCTAGAGAGGTTCCTGAGGAAGGCTTTGGGGCATATAACTAAAATTTTCTTTTGTAAATTGGGCGAGATATTAAATAGTAAAATTAAATATAGTAATTCGGTCTTCGATCGAAATAGATGTTTCTAATTGTTAGTTTTTGCAACTAGGTAATGACTGGATGCACGTATGAAAGAAAAATATACCCAAGCAAGGCTGGGCCGGGTCGCTAGTTACAGCAAATTTTGTACTGTCCGTATAGGAATAGGAATATGTTTGTTTACGTATTTTCAGTGTGCAGATCGGATAAAATTCATTTTGAATTTATTTAATTATAAGTTATTTACATACACTTAATGAAAGTCGAAGTTACAATGTAGAATTGGTTCATCGTCTTTGAGCGCCCTGTTGGCTGCGGTTGACCGGGTCATTCTGGTTATCGTTTCGAGGAATATATTCTCACCGCTTCGCAAGGTGTGTTTGATATGGAGAACAATGTACAGAAGACAGAATATTTATTTTACAAGTTAAAAACGTACAGTAATATTTTGTAATACCTCAATACACGTTTAATATGTTATATATTACTTCAATATTTCAAATATTCTTTATACTTACATTATTGATGACAGATCTTTCTAATTAAAATATACAAATGTTAAAAATTTTCGTGTCTGTCTGTATTTTTTTTAATTTATGATTTTAAACTGACATCGCGGAATTTATACAATTGCTAGGTACTAGGTACTCATGATTAACGATTTTTTGATTGCCGTTATTTCAAACCAGTTGCAAGGCCCGTGGTCATGGCTAAACAGTTCAGTCTATGCAAAAAGTATTTCTTTTAATTATTCATTATATATATAAATTCGTTTCTCTAATTACTTTCTACACCGGACTGATCTTGGAAACAGCTTCACCGATTTTGACGCTCCTTTCACGCTAAAATAGAACTTTAATAAAAAAAAATAAAAATGATGATTTGTGATAAAATACACGAGAACATTTTTTTATTCATAAAATACATTAGACAGACAGATAGATATAAAATACATAAAGAAACAAACAAAAATTTCGTAAGTCGCGAACGTGATACTTAAAATGTTTCCTTATTTCTGTACTAAATATTTAGAAATAAAGTATCAATTGTAGGTATATTATATATACGTAATATAGCTGTTAATTGTAAATAATAATTAAACTATTATCAGAATTGAATAGGTAGGTAAACGTAGTGTTCACACGGAAACATTTTTTGTTATAATTAATTATGTAGTTCATTGTAATTTCAAATTCCATTTTATTCAGGCTATATTTTGTTTCTAAAATATGGTTAGGAAATTAACAAATTATGTTAGTTAACACATCGAATGCGGCGCCCATATCATCGGGTCATGATTGTGTAAGTCTGCACTAAACTGATACTCTTTTCTTTAGACTGGAGATTCGCTGAAAATTTACTGAAATATTGTATTTTGTAGCATCTGTGTATCATCTACGAATACACAGACGTAATGTCCGCGCCCAGTCTTGTAGCGCCGACGTAAACACAGCACTTTTGTTCGCCCGTAATCCATACCGATTTTTCCGTACAACACAGTTGTAAACGCGCTGTTCCCCACATTACACAGTAGTGTTTTAAGCCGCAGGGAAAGTGTTAAACCCATACACGACGGAATAGAGGATATATTTAGATGGTGAGGATAGATAGGGATATATACCGTATAATTTTATTGCATCACAAGTTACGTCATAGACATAAGTAGTAAGTGCCCTTAAAGGTACAATAATAAGAAAATAACGCGTTGCTATAAATAAGGTATATATACACGCTACATTAGATACGTTTGCTGGATCAGCGACCATCTGGGTATTAGATACCCTTTATAGGGTAAGTACGGTTCACAAAACATGTAGGTTCGTAACGTGATATCTTTAACGTTTCTACGTTCAACCTTATATAGAACTTCAATCCTGTATGAAGTCTTTGCTGTACATAATACAGCAAAAACTTAACCCTCTGACTACGGTGCTCATATGTTACATCGAGTTAGGAGGGAGGCGGCTTAGGATTGCCGGAGGCAGAACTAAACTGGGGGTATTTTCTGTAAACTGAAGATGCGCCGACAATTTACACAAATATTGTATTTTTTAACATCCGTAATCCACGAAAACACGGATGTAACGTTTGCCTTCTGTCATGTAGCGCCGACGTAAACAACACTTGTGTTCGCCCGTGATCCATACAGATTTGTATGTACATCACGGGTGTATACAACTCACTAGCATATTGCACCAAGTGCTACACAGCATTGTTGTACACCTCAGGGAAATGTTAAAGTCTTCGCTACAAGACTGCAAACGGACATTATGTCTGTGTATGCGAAGATAATACACAAAAGCTAGAAAATAATATATTTCAGTGAATTGTCGGCGCATTCAGTCTTCAAGAAGAGAATGAGTAGGCTTCTACTAAGTTAGTGCGCTCAACATCAAGGATTTCATCGCCTCTTACCATCAGGTGGGATCGTTGTCAAGTACTAACTTATTCAAGGTAAAAAAATCTTTAGTGTAGAGAAATAAGTTCCAGTTTAGTTCCGCCTCCCGCAACGTTGATCCAATCTAATATAATGTATAAACGCTGCAGTCAGTGTTAACATAGGGTAGCCTGAATGCGCGTTTGCTCACAACGAAACAAGCAACAGAATAAGATTTTACCGCAGAAGTTGGTGACCACAATATACTATGCATTGTGGTCACTAACTTAAAGTAAATAAAATGAGTAAACAATTGTAACTACGCGTATTGTGAGAGTCAAACTTAGTACTCTGCTGTGTTCGTTTACTATTTAATAATGCACAAAGCGTTACGAGTTTCATGTTGGTACTCTGAATATATGAATTAGCAAGTATACTTCATTGTGCAGAATAAAGCCAGCCCTATCGCTATGGTAATCTCTTTCATCTTTGTGAAAAGGACGTAGTAAGAAATACGTGAGAGCAACATAATAAATAAAATATATAAACACATTAATCTTTACAAAATAAATATACTTTTTTATTTGAGAAGAGTAGCATAAGAGCATACAGACCATCTGATTCACGTACAACCTCAAAGACGACTGAATTCGATTCTGAGCTCGAACGTAGATACGTTGTTACTCCTGAGGACTAAAATGGTCGCCTCGCTTAAAGGGTAGCCGACAACCGCACCTCTCCAACGGAAACACAAGTAATGCTTTACGGCGGATTATGAGGGAAGCGGTGGTACCTCCCCGGTTGAACAATAATTCTGCTATCTTCAAATAAAGCCCGTATGATTGCTTGTTCTTTATATCTACATCCTATATAAAGTCGGGCTTTTCTAAAAGTTGAACAGATAATTATTTAAAATGAATGTTCTTATGAATATTCACATTTTGAATTTTCTTCTAACATCTTATCTGTGTACTGTCGGTTCTTTCAACTATTCAAAAGATAAACATAATTTTGTAAAGTATGCAGAGTAACTTTAAATACTATTAACACTTCGACTGCGGCGCGGATATATATGATCGGGTCAGTATTGCGTGAGGCGTCCCTAAGCTGTAGCCTATTTGTTTAGACTGAAGATAAGCGGACATATTACTGAAATATTGTATTTTAACATCTTTGAATCCTCTACGAATACAACGACGTAATGTCCGCCCCGAGTCCTTAACACCGGCGTAAAAACATCACTTTTGTTCGCTCGTAATCCATACAAATTTGTCCGTACAACACAGGTGTGCAGCCGCAAGCGCGTCGCGTCCAGAATTACACAGCACTGTTGTAGCCGCAGGGGAAGTGTTAAACGTTACTATAGATTGTTTTTTCATCATACATAGGGCTAGTTTTTCAAATATTCAAAGGTTGAACAATTATTTTTTACCATACTATGTAGGATCGGTTATACATCCAGACTACGGTGGGCAGTTAATAGGCTTTAGACTTACATCAGCTGTCTGCACGTTGCTTCCATTATACTTACATAAAAGAAACCTTACACGTGGTTGTGAGTTTACATTATTTATTTGATTATATATTTATATCAGCCATGTGTTCGAAATAGAATCTTAAGTGGATTACGCACTTAGCCACTTAACCTGTCCATTCGAATTCTAGTGATTGATATTGAGCATTGAGTAGGTTCCTCAAGCTTATTAGTACTTATTAGTACTTACTTGGTTCCCTCTCACGTATATTTAGTTAAATAGGATTAAACGAGACATAGACATCGTAGATAGAGAAAAAATTACGCATCCTTAAAACAGCTATAAGACACACATGCAGACACAACTATACGTACACACAACAATTCAGACCCAGAACAACGTTTGAAATTAAGATATCTGGTTAGATTAAAATCCGGAACCATGGCGAGATATGAAGCAGTCCTCTTGTCACCAATAACGTTGACCAAACGTAGAGAAAAAAAATTGAGACTCGGTTCTTATAGACCAAAAGTTTTAAAGCTAAACGGAACAAATACGTAAACAGTGATAATTAGAGATAATTAATTTCTTACATACATAACCTTGGAAAATCAGAAGTGCGTGCTTTATATGTCTAAATTAGCCAAGCGAATAGGCAGACGATTCAACTGATGCTAAGCTGTCACCGTAGCCTGAACATCTGCAACTCTAGAAGAGTCGCCGTATCGCCGGCTTTGAAGGAGAGCTCTCTTTGCACCTGTTTTGAAACACACCATGTCCTAGCGTTCAAGGAGTACTGAGGTACTCCTATATGTGGAAGAAATGAACGCGCAAACTGAACTGTGGAGGACTTCCACGAATCCATTTGATGCGGATGGAACCTCAACTTTCGGCGAGTGGTGCGGTGGAGAAAGTGTGACGTAAATAAAAAGTGAAACTTGACAATTCTGACCTGGAGACCAGGAATTCAAACCCCGAATTCTCCGTACGAGATCACAATTTTAACCACTAGGTGATTGCTGCTTTTACACACGTAAACTCATTAACTCTTTCCCTGCACCGTGCAAGACTGCTGTGTAATGCAAGGCGTAACGCGCTTGCGGCTCGTATACACCCGAGTTGCACGTACAAATATTGTATTTTGTATAAATGTATTACGGGTTATAGTGCTTCACTTACGTCGGCGCTACAAGACTGCGGACGGAAACGTCTGTGTATTCATAAATGCTACACGTATGCCAAAAAATACAATGTTTCAGTGAATTGTCGCCGCATCTTCATTGTAGACAAATATGCTTCAGTTTAATGTCGCCTCCCGCAACACTGACTCGATACATGGGCGCTGCAATGAAAGTGTTAAACAACACGTTAAATCCTCTGTGTCGGTGGTTAAATCGCGAAGCTTTTGTGACTAAGCGGGTAACAGCCTATAAGCGTTCAATCAACCTTATACAAACTTCCTTGACGTGTTATCAAGCGAATTAAGTCTCTTAAACCCCTTCATGGATCCCGTTTGATTGTGTTTGTTTCGCTTAACTAGACAGATCACGCGATGATTGGATCTTAACCAACCGGTTTGACAACGATAGTCACGTACAGGTAAATATTTGCCGTGTTGACACGGAAGTGTTTGATTCACATGTTCTGCATGTCCTATTGCTGAGCGTTTTGACACTACTGGAAAAACTTGGAATAAACTCCACCACGATGTTCCAATGGGAATTAGTGGAAGAAGATTAGTATTGAATACTTAGCTAGGATCTTTTTGTACCTCTGAAGAAAGCCTGGAGAAAAATCCACCACGGTGTTCCAATGGGGATTAGTGGAAAAAGATTTGGATTCAATACTTAAGTAGAATCTTTTTATACTTCTCGAAAAGGCTTGGAGCAGTCTCTACTAAGCATTTTCAATGAGGATTAATGGAATAAGATTCGGATTCAATGCTTAGTTAAGATCTTTTTATATTTCTAGAAAACGCTTGAAACAAATTTCACCACGGTTTTCCAATGGGTCCTGGTGGAAGAAGATTCAGATTTAATGCTTAGCTAGGACTTTTCTGTACCTGTAGAAAATATCTGGAGAAAACTTGACCACGCCGTTCCAATGGCCTTTGGTGGAAGAAGATTAGAATTCATTGCTTAGTTAGGATCTTTTTATACTTCTGGAAAAGGCTTGACATAAACTCCACCACGCTGTTCCAGTGGAGATTAGTGGAAGAAGCATAATTTAAGGACGGCCTAATTTTCCAATCTCTATACATTGACGAAGGTTAGCCTGAGCTTTGTCTGCGGAATATAAACTTAGACGTTTGCTATAAACTATATACGAAATTAAAAATACTTATTAAAGATAAAACGATACCATACAAATAATATTAACTATTTTTCTTTATATTTATGTGCAATCTATACAAATAATAATTGAAAAAATTACCACGTGTTCACGCAATAGAACCCAAAACAATAGTTGTTACATTTTTGTCTGCTTGTCTGTTTGTGTGTGCTCAGAAATGGCGTAACCGATTTCAGTGAGCTTTTTACTAATGTATTCAAATTCTCTTAACATTTAGGCTTCGTTTCATGTCAATCGATATATAAATGTCGGTATAAAAATACGTAAAGTAATTTCTATTTGAAAGTTACGGGAGTGAAAGTCCACTGAAATGAAGTCGTGGGCAGCATCTTATAAAGAATATCTAAATATTAGAAAACAAAGTCTCCCGTCGCGTCTGTCTGTGTGTTCATGATAAACTCAAAAAGTACTGAATGGATTTTTCAGTTTACAGTTTTCAACAACAGGTAGAGTGACTCCTGAGGAAGGTTTTGTACGTAATAAGTTAAGGTTTTTTGTAAATTGGGCGAAAAATTAAATAGTTGAATTCAATATAGTAATTTAATCGTCGTCCGAAATAGATGTTTCTAATTGTTAGTTTTTGCAACTAGATAACGACTGGATACATGTATAAAAGAAAAATAATGTAAGTAGATATGAATTCTATCGTCCGAGCGAAGCGGGGCCGGGTCGTTAGTTCTCTATAAAAATACCCGTCATAAGCAATATTAAACAATTATGTAACCTAATAGAAAGCCTATTATTATAATAAAATAAACTCAAAAGCATTTTTCGACATAAACAATGTTGAACTTTTCAATTATTAATTTACCACAAAGACCACGTTTTGTTTGTTTTCAGTTTAATGCTCTGACAAGCCCTTTGTGTTACGAAATAATAGTAATGTTGGAACAAACGTTTGAGGTAAGCCTCGGATGAACACTTTAACTGCGGCGCGGATATACATATGTACATATATAGCTTATTTGATTAGACTGAAGATACGCCGACAAAGTAAGGTATTTACAAACACTTAATTAACGTCAAGGGTACAACGAAAAATTAGTACATCGGCTCCGACCGCCTGTTGGCTAAGGTTGACCAGGAGAAAAAAACCGACGGAAAATGCTCTCGGCACTCTTTTCAAATCAGACCTTGATAAATAATCATTGCACAGTATAACTTTAGAAAGATAGCGAGCACACGAGACAGCTAATCGTGTGTGTCAGAATCTTTCCACTGTCATCTGTACACAATTCGAACCCAAAATCATTCGTGAACTTCTCTGTTTCATCATAGTAGTTACTTTTTACTTGTTATCATGTTTTTTTTTTATTATGCAAGAGTATGAAACGGGCATGCAGGCCACCAGATAGTAAGTGGTCACTGCAGCCCATGGACAACCACGTCCAATCTCAAATAGAACAGAAGTTTTATTTAAGAATGGACGCGGATGCGTTCCTACTCTTGAATACTAAGATGGTCGCCTCCAATAATATGTATCCGGCAACCACACCTCCCCAACCGAAACACAATACATGAAACACATGTTGGTTTACGGCGGGTTATGAGGGTGGCGGGGCCGCCGCCCCGGGCGAGCTCTAACGGCTCTACCACCTTTAGACTGTCAATATTAGTAAAGCATGCTCATTTAACGTACAAAACACTCACAGACGGTGATGGTGATTTTAAAATGATTAACACCATTTTGCAATTTTCTTGATTATTTTACTGTACTGAATATAGAATGACGAAATATGTAGATGCGTTTTTGTTTCTTATAACTTTTGACATTCTATTTTTAAATATACATAGTATATTCTTCCTGTCAGTATCAATAAAAGTTAATAGTTATGTCGCGCAGATTGTTTCTTAATGTGTGTGTGTGTGTGTGTGTGTGTTTTACTTAAAAAACTACAGATTTAATCTACTTCAACGGAAAAGGAAAATGCAGATATTTAAATTAATTCATCTTTACTATTCAATGCAAGTGAAACGTCTGTTTGTTCATTTGTTGACGTAAAAATTCTCAAAGCCATATGATTTAATCTACTTCAGATTGTAAACGCAGGTGTCTATATCTTTATCTTGCTACAGGCTATGTTATCACGCCATATTATCTTAGTACTGAGTTACGACTAAAGATTTTGAGCACCAATACATAAAAACTAATTATAATACAAGCCTGACCTAAACAATCTACAAGGAGCCCGCTGCTGGTATCAAGAAAGCTCAATGCGCCAAATTCTACCATCCCCGCTTAAAAAATTACCCGGAATTTTTTGCAAAATGTACCAGCCGTCTTGTCATAAGCAGGGTGAATAAAACTACAACTTTTTATTTAACTGGCTTTTTGGCAAAAGATAGTTTTATACACTACTAGCTGTATGTATTCTGCGCGCGTTGCTACGCCACCAACTAAAATAAATTTGAAGGAAAGACATTACACAAATATTTAACTCATTTTGAGT
>DWON01003833.1:0-17288 GCA_018251015.1 Phocides pigmalion okeechobee | reverse complement strand
CGGGTTATGAGGGTGGCGGTGGTGCCGCCCCGGGCAAGCTCTAACGACTCTACCACCTTTAAAATGGTATGTACCGTGTGTTTACGATTTTTTATTCTTTATTTTTGATTGCCGATATTTCGAAATGGTTGCATGGTTCGTGGTCACGGCTAAACTGAAAGTCAAACGAAATAACTCAATAAAATTCAAAGGATTGAAAAGTAATGTTAAAAATATAAAACGTCGCTTTCTTAATCTACCTAATTAAAGGCGAGAGAACTATAATGCGACCGGAGAAGTACCACCGCTGCCCTCATAATCCGCTGTAAAGTTAAGTAAACTTATGTTTCGGTTTGAAAGGTGCGGTTTCTGGTTACACTTTGAAGCAAGGTGACCATATTAGTCCTCAGGAATATCAACGAAACTACGTTCGAGCTCAGATAGGATCGGTCGTGTTTTTGGTTGTACTTGGATGTCTATGGGCTGCGACTACTTAACATGAGGTGGTTTGCATGCTCGTATGCTACTCTTCTCACATAAAAAATACCGTAAAGCTTCAAATAAGGCCTGTTATTAACCGTCTATCTAATTCAAAGTTAATATCTGTGATATTCCTGGAACATTTATTCGTTAGTAAATATACATATTGATGTAATGTATAAATTACATAACTGTGAATTGTATATAAGTTGGTTAAATGTACACGTTGAATATTTCTATATTTGTATTTCGTACGGGAAGGAGACTGGTGTTTCGGTTGGAGAGGTGCGGTTGCCTGCTACACTAACGAGGTGACTCGCAGTCCTCAAGAGTAACAACGCATTGGACAAGACTAAGATTTGAGGTTACACGTGGATGTCAATAGGCTACAGAGACTTTTTAACATCAAATGGCAAGGGCTATTCCAAAATTAAGGGAAAAGATTAGTGAATACCGATTATACAACAAGATTAATATGAGCAGCGCTCTTTTGTGGGGGCACGTGGGAGCGTACAGTGCCCCCAAAGGAAATTTCGAAAATTACATAAAATTTAAAATAATGATAAAAAGAAGAGAAATAAAAAAAACTTCAGTTTCAAAACACAGTGACAACAAGCGTGACAGGGGTACAAAATGATGGACTTACAGTATCGAGAATTAGCGAGCCCCCATAACAGAAATGACAAAAAGGGCCGAGTAAGATTATGTTAATTAATATACCGTCAGCGGTACGATCGGCATCACAATCAAGTTGACCGGGCGCCGAATTGGGTTAAGGTCGCCATTGGAGGTCCGCGGTGCGATGCGAGAAATCCTTTATGTGTGCCAAAAAATTATGTCATCGACAGACAGATCTAATTGGAGTGATCGTTCAATCTCTACTCGTCGCTTGGTTCGATCCGAATTCCTGAGTAGCAAATGAATTAATTTATCCTCCGAAAGAGATCGTAAGGAAGTAAAATGACTATTACTTTATTATAGTAACTGTCGGAAATATATTATTTAGTTTCTTTTTAAGGAAAAAATCATGCATTTAGTTTTTTTTATTATGAAAGAGTAAGACACGGGCATGCAAGCCACCTAAGTTAAGTGGTCACTAAAGCCCATGGACAGCCACGTCTAATCTCAAATAGAACAGAAGTTCTATTTAAGGATGGACGCAGATGTATTCCTACTCTTGAGGACTAAGATCATCGCCCCCAATAATGTGTATCCGGCAACCACACCTCTCCAACCGAAAAACAATACGTGAAGAACATGTTGCTTTACGTTTGTGTTACGAGAGCCCGCCCTTCTCCCTGTACATACATACTTTTTTTTGTTTTCAGGGAGAAGAGAGGATGGATGACTTTGATTGTCTATTGACAGGAGCTGCATTGAAATCAGATGTGTTTAAAAGATCTAAGCATTCAGATAGCAGGAAGTAACTTCCAATGTTCCTTCTTTTACTTCTAAAATACAACTTCTACTTCCAATGTACAATCAGTTCATAAGTCTGGAGCGCGCTCTTCACTAAGGTTGACAGGGAAAATTAAATTCATGTTCATTTTGCTGCTCATGTTGATTCTGCCAAGCAAATGACTCTAATCAGACTGAAAAGTATCAGGTTATACTTAATAAACTTTTAAGAACACTCATAAGATATTCCCTTACCGTAAAATAAGGTGATCTCAAATTTTAATAAGCACATCTGTAAAAATCAGATGTGCCAGAAATATAAACATCGGACCTCTTGTGAGAACCCAAAATTAACAATTTCATTGATACTAGTACATAGTAAGGTGGGAGAACTATAAATCGACCGAGGAGGTACCACCGCTGCTCTCATAATCCGCCCGAAAGAAAACATTACCCGTGTTTCGGTTGTAGAGACGCGGTCGCCGGCTAGACTTTGCAGCGAGGCGAACATCTTAGTTCTCAGGGGTAGCAACGTATCTACGTTCGAGTTCAGAGAGGATTTCGGTCGTGTTTGTAGATGGCTATAGGCTGCGACTACTTAACATCAGGTGGTTTGCATGCTCGTTTGCTACTCTTCTCACATTAAAAACATATAAACACCGGATCTTTTGTGAGAACCACTTTCATTGCTACTCTTAGTTTTTTAGTAATGGAGTATAGGGCAGTAGTGGTACCTTTCCGTTAAAACTATAATTCCACCATTTATAACATACAAATAATACAGAACCCAGTTTGAAATGTCCAAAAAATAACAGATGCAGCTTCACTGGGCCCACACGAAAACCAGTCGATCCCATCAAGCCGACACGTGTGGCAATATGAAACGGAAACACGTATCGTTTGGCTCAGAACTGGTTTCCGATTGAAACGATGTCAGGCGACAATAACACGTTGTGGTCAATCCTACTTTTATATAGTGATATTATGTTCGTTTGTTTACTTCTTGTTATCAAAAATACTAACTCAATCTGCCTTATATTTTGTTCGAAGGTTTTCTGCACGTCTTTTTTAGTCATAGGCTATGTTTTATCATGCTATATTAACATGCTTTTATTAGCTTGGGTTGTATATACATATCGCTTGTCCGCAAGAATATGTATTAACTCTAAAAACGTACTTTTTCAGGAGAAGCGATTAAAGTTTTTAACGTCCTTTTTTAGTGTTAGTGCAAAATTTTGACATGATACTGTATTTTTCCGGACAAGCGATATGTATGTAACGGATTCTTTGAGCATAATCTTCACCAATTTCCAGAAGTCTGATTAATTTGAAACTTTGCACACGTATCAAGGACGGGTGACAATGCAATAATATGAAAAAAATGAAAAAAGAAATATTTTTTTTCTTGATACTTTTTTAATTGGATGTTTTATATAAGCGTGGTTTTTGGTTATTAACTATTATTTATTTTATGTTTTGGAGTGGTCGAAACTATACACAAAAGAATACAAAAAAGAAGTAAATTGGTTATTAAACAAACATTGTATAAAAAGGAGTACTATAAATCCAATGAAAATTTAAATGAAAACCTCATATGGACGGAATCGACTCCAGCTCCACTTGCTCCATTAATTTAAGTTATTAATTGTAAATTATCAAAATTGGAAAAGATGTTTGTTTTGGACTTAATTACGGATTAAAAAAAAACATTGTCCCAAGTTTGATCGACGGCGCCGGTGACAAGTGGGCTGGCGGCCAGTTGCAATCTCACAAGAGAATTGCTATTGCTATTCAACACGGGAATGCTAGCGTTCTTGGAACCATGCTACATGGGCACGGACTCCCTTTAAATTCTTTAAGTTAGGCTTTTATTATAATTAGTTTTAAGGTTCTCGTTATTGTAATTAAAATGTAAATATAGTCATGTACTATAAGTTACAGATGTCCATGGGCGGCAGTCACTTACCATCAGATCAATCACAGATGCTAGTTCTATAGACTAAGATTGTCGCCTCATATATAATGGCAGCCACACTTTCTACCGAATAATAATTACTTAAAGCTAAAAATAGGAGTGGCGGTGGTACCTCCACGGTCAAACTGTACCGGTTTGACCGCCTTACGAACTTGACCTGGAGAGATTGCACCAACCTTGTATTTTGCAGTGCGTTCAAAAATATTAAATAAACAAAAATAATATACTTTCAAAAGTGAAGTCTACAGTGATATTCGGTTATCGATATCGAGATATGCTATACTACTAGTTTCAATTTTATTAAATTATTGATATCAAGATATTTTGATATCGACATCGATAACTGCAGAGTTTATGCTGTGCTCTAAATTCTAAGGCTTGAAGAAGGCTTGATGAAGAATTTCTCCAGATTTCCTTCCCGGTCAACCTTAGCCAACAGATATTAATGCTTGTGATTACCTTTTCAATCAATTAATTTGTCATCAAACATTATAACATAATAACATAATAAACTGGGTACGGCCTTTCACTCAGAATGAATCCACCACGTCCATAGCCATAGTCCACCACGCTGTTTAAGATCAAATCAGTAGACTTTAAACACCTGTTTGAGAACTTTATGAACAACTCCCAGGCTTGCAGGTTTTTTACTCAATAGGTTTTTCTTCACTGTTAAAACAAGCAATAAATAATAAAAAAAATACAACGAGTAATAAATAATAAAAAAAATCCTTCAAAGAAGGCGATGCTGGTGACTCTGTTGTTGCAAATTTCCATCAGGCTAATTAAAAAATCTAACACATATTCGAAAAATCTAAGATGCCATGGTCAGGGCCAGGGAAAACCCTACACTTCTTGTAAAAAAATATCTTCATCCTTTTTAATTGTCGATATTTCGGACCAGTTGCATGACTCGTAGTAACGACTAAACGGTTTAACAGAGACCACGAGTCTTGCATCTGGTTCGAATCCGTTATATATAAAAGTATCCGTTATATAGTAAAGTATATAAATTCCGCAATAATATGAGTTTAAAAACGTATGTATATCTTAACCAAACAAGGCTACAACTGTTCGTAAATATCAATGCTCAACTCAACTGATGTTAAGTAGCCGCAACCCATAGACATCCACGTACAACCACAAATACAACTGAAATCATATCTGAGCTCGAAAGTAAATACGTTGCTGCTTCTGAGGACTAAGATGGTAGCCTCACTTCAAAGTGTAGTCGGCAACCCTCTCCAACCGAAACAAAAATAATGTTTTACGGCGGATAAAACATTTAAAAAAAAATGTCATTAAGACGCCCGTTATCACGCTCGCTCAATGACGCTTATAATTATTTTCGCGCCGTGACACGTAACACTGTATTAAGTCCCGCGCGGGTCCCGTCACGTATTTTATTGCCCCAGAAACAACTTCGGCAATTTTTGAGAGACCAAGGACGGCATAAAAAGGATATTAGGAGCATAGAACAGGAATAGCATTTTCGACTTACTCCTCATAAATTCCGCCGTACTCATAATAAAATTCTTACTCAGAACACGGTAATGGTCGGTATTGCAATGCTTGGTTATTTCGTATCTTTCTGAGTATTTTTTATAGCGTAGATATAGCAAACGGGCATTCCACCTAGTAAGTAGTCCCTGCCAGATATTCCGTAATTAATTCTAAATTGATAATTGCGATTGCTATTCAACGCGAGAATGCAGCTTGCGTTGTTTTAACCATGGGCACGGACTCCCTTTAGATTGTTTAGGTCAGGCTTTTATTATATATATATATTTTTAAGATTTTCTCTTTTGTAATTAAAAATTTCAAATATGTATATATAATGTACGACTATTTATATTTTGTCTTCCCTTCAAATCATAACACAGTAATATCAATCATTGCTGTTATAAGACAGAATTGGCTGTAAGTTTGGTACTTCCGTAAAAGGATTTCTGATACATTTTACTATATAGCGGGTACTCACGGTTTTTTTTTTTATTGCCTATATTCGAACCAGTTCCATGGCTCGTGGTCATTGCGAAACTCTGATAATGTAATAACTTATTAATGCTATGGTCATAGAAGTTAACTCTTACGCGTCTACACGTTACAAATAATTAACCAAAATATATTATTCATACTAGTTTTCGCTCGCTTATAGGCGCTTATCACGACGGCTTGCATTTCTGTATTTCCAGATATTCTAACGCCCTCATAATCCGCGCTAAAACATTACTTGTGTTTCGGTTGGAGAGGCGGTTGCCGGCTACACTTTGAAGCAAGGTGACCAGCTCAGTCCTCAAGAGTAGCAACGTACTTACGTTCGAGCTCAGATAGGATTTAGTCGTGTTTGTGGTTATATGGATGTCTATGGGCTGCGACTACTTAACATCAGATAGTTTTCATGCAACTCGTCTCACATAAAAAATTCTAACCGGAAAAAGATTCTCATATTCTCAAACCCGTAACTTTAAAATTGACATAACATTTTTATTTACAGACCGATTGAAATGAAACGAACACTAAATGTTTACTGCAGTTCAACTAATACATTAGTGAAAAATGCAATGAAGATGTCTAAAATGTTTTTAAGATTAGTGCGGACAAAAGCACAGACAAACGAACAAAAATAGAAGTATCGTTTTTGATTCTATTATGTTAATAAAGGTGACTAGTAATAGCTTTTCGCGTATATCTTCTACTAGCGACCGAGCCCGGCTTCGCTCATTTCATAAATTTTATATTTACTTACATTATTTTTCTTTCATACGTGCATCCAGTTGCAAAAACTAACACTTAGAAACATCTATTTCGAACGATGACTGAATTACTATATCAATTTTAACTATTTTATTACTTGCCCATTTTACAAAAAAAACTTAACTTATTATGCACCAAACCTTCCTCAGGAATCACTTACCCTGTAATTGTAAACTGTGAGAAGAAATCCATCCAGGACTTTTTGAATTTATCCTGAACAGACAGACGCGACGGGGGGCTTAGTTTTATAATAGTTAGATATCTAAAGAATAGTTGTGGAGTGAAATCAGACTTACCAGATTTTTTTGCAGTCGCTCCACTTTCGTCCTCTTCTTTGGTTTCATTACTACCTTCAGCTTCATCAGATTCTTGTTTATCACCACCATCTTCTTCAGGCTTGTCTTTATTCAAGTAATCCATTAAGGTCGCTATGATTACCAGCAAAACTACAATTCCATAGAACACCCTGCAATAAACATAATTATATGCATATTTCATCTCATTTGTAGAATCCTACTTCTTGCATTTAAATAGAAAGGGGTAGTTATCACTTGCATATGAGGTCCCCACCTTAGTTGTAAGCCAACTAACAACTTCTAATTATCTTTTCCATTGTGTGTTTAATTATGTGTGTTAGTTTTCTTGTTTGTTTGATTTTGGCTTCCCTATTTGATATCATTCTTTTTTTACCGGGTTTTATCTCCAAATCAACCTTAGCCAACAGCCTCAAGCCGATTTTTACATTGTACCCTTAACATTAATTATATGTATCTAAATACATTATAATGAAGTCAAATATTTGAATTTTAAATTTGAATTTCAAATTTGAATTTCGAATTTGAATTTCGAATTTGAATTTTGAATTTGAATTGATTCGTCTATGGCAGTACCCATTTATCCTCGGTTGCATGTTCGTTAACTGTATTTATTATGCATAAAAGACAGCTGTACATTTACAGAAATATTGAATTACGTTATTACATCTGCCTAAATAACTCTATTACATATTATATCACCTCTTTTTATGATGTTTATAATTGGGCAAGTGTTTAAATTTATCGATTGTGCAATCCTCTAGCAAATTTAGTTTAGAGCACATCAGATTTATTTTTAGGAGGATCTTCAATTAATGTTTTTCATATTTCCTTTAAGTGAAGTGTGCTGAATTGAATAGCTGTGCTTGATTAGCTCATTTCACCACAATTCTCCAATTATTTCCAATTTGCCAATTATTATAACATTTCAATCAATTATTTTCAATTTATTTCAATCAATATCAATTACGCGCAACGGTAATCAAACTATGTGTAAATAAAGATATTTAAACGTCAGCTTGGTTGAATGAATTTTAATATAAATCAATAATTTATCTGCTAACCCATAACATTGTCAGCGTGAATAATTTAATAAGGGAACTTTATAAATCTAAAATTTTAATATGTACTCTTATATATATATGTGTACCAAACTGTATCGTGGATCTTGCCTAGAAATTGCAAAATAAAATAAGATTAATTGAAATCGACCAAACGGTTTAGCGTGATGATAATATGCACAACAACTGAGATACAGATGGACAAACAGACAGAAAAAAGTAATTGAATTCAGACTCTGTATCGACATAAATGACTATACGAACACGTATCAAGATCTTATGTATTCTCATAAGATATACTCGTATATAGAAGAGAAAGTAAACATGTCGTTCTTTCAATTTACTTACATTATACTTGCAGTATACTTCCAATATACTTATGGTATATTGACAGTATTCTTACTGTATACTTAAGGAATACGTACAGTATCCTTAAGGTATACTTGCAGAATAGGTACGGTATACTTACAGTATGCTTACAGAATACTTACGGTGTACTTACAGTACGCTTACAGTGATTTTACATTACATGGCTAGCAACTCCTTTACCCTTTTTTGCACCTTAAAAAAAACTGTATAAATAGATAGCCACTTAGAATAAATAGATTGCTACTGTACCACGAGTGGCAAACTATTACGTCTACCTTGACTTTCACGGCTAGAAATTTTGCACAGGCAACACTTGATGCCATCTGTGAGGTTTGTTCCCACATGAAAACAATCCTCAATGATCCGCTCAGCATTTATACCATTGAAGATAAACAAAGTTTTCTTTTATGTGAGAAGAGTAGCAAACGAGCATTCAAACCACTTGATGTTAAGTAGTCGCAGCCCGTAGACATCCACGTGCAACCACGAACACGACTAAAATCGTATCTGAGCTGAACGTAGATACGTTGCTACTCTTGAGGACTAAGATGGTCTCGTCGCTTTAGTGTAGCCGGTAACCGCACCTCTCCAACCGTAACACAAGTAATGCTTTACGGCGGATTATGAGTGCGGCGGTGGTACCTCCCCAGTCGAACTGTAGTTCTCCCACCTTTAATAAATATTATCTAATTCACTTACAACGTCGCAAGCGTCGGTACTTCCATCCACCTCTCCCACCATTTGCCAGAATGCCGCGTGTGGCAATCGATCTCGTCCACCTTGACCCTGACGACCACGCCGATCTTGTGTTGGTAGTGCTTGATCGCATCTTTGAGGATCGTCTCCACGTCCTCTCCATGGCAGGGCGCGGGCACACAGACCCCCCAACTTAGCGTGGAAAAACGCGGCACGAAGTGACCTGGCTGAACCAATTAACATACGGCTTAGCGTCTTATTGGAGTCTAGATTTTCCCTTCACGCAGTTAATGACGTCATCTCTTTAGTACAATTAATTATTATAATATTTGTATGTCATAATATGACTTGATATTATGGCACTGCTTGTATTATATGTACCACCTTGTCTGGACCTGTATCTTATGACAAATAAACAATTTGAATTTGAATTTAAATTTAATGTTGCAATAAATTCTTATAAATCATGCATTTTTATTTTTACCCTATTTTTTACAGATTTGAAGCAAATCTATAAAAAATATACAAACTGCATAATCGTTAATTTGATCTTCTTTTTCATTTTAAAAACTAACATAACGATTGATACCTAATTAATTAAGAACCTAATTCATTTACTATCCGCATCATTGCATTTTTATGTCCCATAGTATGGTACTTTATCCCCACCACTGAAGCAATCAAATTTTATTCCTACTGATTCAACTGAAAGGAACTTTCAAATTTTATTCCTATATAATATATGTGGGAATGTAGCTAGTGTTCTTGGAACCATGCCGCATGGGCATGGACTCCCTTTAGATTGTTGATCCTTTTAATATAATTAGTTTTAAGATTTTCATCATTGTAAATATGTATTTCTGTTCTTATAGCTATTGTATATAAACGTATATGTAAAATATATATTTTGGAGCTTCTAATAAGTTTTATATGTAGTCATACTTTATGATAGCTTTACCAAGATCGACTAAAAGCTTATCGATGTACGAATTAGTATCCCACTTACTAACGTCCGTACGCTAAGTGATAGCCCCAATTTACTGTGAAATAGTGACCCATTCTTTTTTGTATATCGCTTCTCTATCGTAAAAGTTATTAGTAGTTAGATGCATATCGTAAAAATAGCAGTGGTTAAAGACAATATAACTAATTGTCAATTTATATGTGGCCCAATAGTATTTTCCCTTATTACATTTATTCCCTAATAGGATAGTAACAGATTATAACATTTAACTTTTGATTTACTTTATTATTAAGTTGTTTCTTTTCTTTTTTTCACCGCTAAGATTAATAATAGAGGTACAGGCACTTTGAGGACAAAATGTAAAGTATTTAGCCTTAGTTAGTAGTTAGTAGTAGTAGCCTTAGTTATAATTATAGTGTACTAAATACTTTACATTTGGTACACAAAATGCCTGTGCCATTGTTCTTGTTATAGGATGTTCCCTCATCGTGAACTATATGATAATTCTTAGGTGTATATTAATTTTCCTTGATGTGAGCACACATTAAGCTAAGTCATAGGTTAAGGCTAGTACAAAATAAATGGATTTTATTTCATTAGTAGAAATTATGTAATAAAATTGTACCTTTACCTATATCAATCTACATTGGAACAATGTGGAGTACTAGGCGATCCATCTTTGTGGAGGAGTGTTGGAACTATGTATACTAGTGCCAAATTTACTAATGTTTGCTTATTAAAGTTAGGATGTACTCACATCATCGATCCGGCTGTTAAACAGGTTTTTGGCTTGCGCCAGATACACGGGGCCTTCCAGCTCTGAATGTTCAGCCTTCACCTCGAACCTCGCCAAACAGTACTTCCCCTGGACCTTAACCACGCTTCCGGTGTCCAGCTGAACTCGCGCCCTACTACCCAAACACTGGTCGAAGTCACCCAACTGAATTCCATTACCCTGAAGTATCCCCGAGGGAATTTTCGCCGTTGCGTCGAGCACTGTAATAATAATGGAAAAATCCACTTTTGTTCAACCAAGCGTCCCGTTGGGACTATTTATTCATGTACAAACGCGAATGGATCACGAACGTGCTGAAGGTCGTTAATATTATATGAAGTTTCCACTAAACAGTGATAATAATTAATATTAACCCTAAAAGTCTTGGAAGGAACACTGAACTTTATTAATATTTTATGAATTTTAATATTAATAAAGAAATAAACACACAAAGAAAGAAAACAGCGTCCCAAAATATACACAAGACCAAAAAACTAGACGTAAAGTCTTAAAAATCTCTATATTTAATTCTTTGGGATAATCTGCGACTGAAGCACATTCCATTTGACACAGATACGATATTAATAGACTCGCATCTATAATAATATATAAACATTAACAATAACAAGGACAAAAATAAAAATATCCTTGATTAAATGAGTATGCTTTAGGCTTATTTAAATTTTTTATGGGTAGCAACTGTTGAAATCTCTGAAACGGTGCCAGAACGAATAGGTAACTTGTCGTAGGGAGCAATTACCTCATACAAAATGTAATTATTTTACTAGTTAATTAACAAACGCGTGATGTAACAATAACTTTATAAGAAACGAGTTGAATAATTCATTAATAATTACTAATAAATTTATATTTGTAAAACGTAAAACAACCTCATCATATCAGTAACTAGCGAGCCGACATCGCTCGGTAACAGAGACTAACATTTCTTTTGTTTTATACATGTATCCAATCATTACTTAGTAGCAAAAAGTAACAATTAAGAAAATCTATGTATTTCGAGCGATAACTGAATTACTGTTGAATTTAACTATTTAATTTCTCGTCTAATTATGCACCAAAACCTTCCTCAGGAACTACTCTACCTGTTGTTGAAAACTATGATAAAGTCTGTCCAGTCCTTTTTGAGTTTATCAAGAACAGACAAACGCGACGAGGGACGTTGTTTTATAATATTTAGAAGTGAGAATTTGAAAAGTAGTAAAGGTATCGTACTTACTATTTAAAGCCCATAATTTGCTCCCACGTAATTGTCTTAATAGAATTTGACCATGACGCCTGCATTCCGGATTAGCAATACGAGAGAAATTCGGTGCAAACGTTGGAAAAAATGCGTAGAAGTCTTCAAATTCACTTTGCAGTAGATTTTTTCTTTGCAAAACTTCTGAAACTTGTTTAATGTAACTTTCAGTTTTGATTAGTTGTTCTTGAACAATATCGACAACTTTTTTAGTACTAGTAGCCTCTTTCTTTCGATCCTTTTCAATAAGCTTTTTTGTCTCTGTAGCAATTTTTACGTCTTTTTTCGTAACCTTTGTCTTATCCTCTTTTACTGGTGTTAATTTGACCGTTTCTTTTTTTGGCTTATCATCTTTCTTTACAGGCCCACTATCTGGTTTAGGTTTCTTTGTAGACTGCTTTTTTAGATCTTCTCCTTCAAAAAATGAATCTAATTCTTTTTTCACCACTTCACTAACTTTTATTTCGGGCTTTGCTTGTGTTTTTGGTTTATCTGCTATTTTCTTTGTCTCATCTTTTGTCGCCTTTTTCGTGTCTTTTATTGGTTGCGGTTGTTTCTTTTCAGATTTTTCTACTTTTGGTTTGCTGTCTGTAATTTGTTTCGATTTTATAATCTTTCCTTTTATAGAGTTTTGATTATCATCTTCATCGTCATCATCGTCGTCGTCATCATCGTCGTCGTCATCATCATCATCATCATCGTCTTCATCGTCGTCATCATCATCATCAACGACAGCTTTCTTTTTATCCAAAATAGGTTTGATTGGTGTAGTTTTTGCAATGGGCTTTTTATCAACAAGTTTTTCTTTTGAAGAACTTAATACTGGTAATTGTTTTTTATGAACTGCACCAATAACTCCCACTTTCTTATCATCGTCATCGTCGTCGTCGTCATTATCATCATCGTCATCATCGTCGTCGTCATCATCGTCGTCGTCGTCTTCCTCGTCATCATCATCACTCTCGTCGTTAATTTCTTTTTTATTTCCATCAGATTTTTCTGATTTTGCTATCGTTTCTTTCGGTTTAGGTTTTATATCCAAAAGAACTTTTTTCTTAACGTTGCTTATAATCAAAGTTTCTTTTTTAATGTCTTTACTTATCTTTTTAATTTTTTCATCATCACTATCATCGTCATCGTCATCATCATCATCATCATCATCATCATCGTCGTCGTCATCATCGTCGTCATTATCCACACTACTCTTAACTGATTTAGAGGGTGTAGACTTAGCAACTGATTTAATGCTTACTAAAGGTTTCTTTTGAATAGGTTTTGTTTTAATTTTTTCTTTAGAACTTTCTTTTAAGTTTTTTTTCTCACTATCATTATCGTCGTCATCGTCATCATCATCATCATCGTCATCATCGTCGTCGTCATCATCATCGTCATCGTCATCATCATCAATATTTACATTTCCATCATTATCATCATCGTCATCGTCATCTTTATTTATCTTTACAATTTTCTTCTTGTTATCCAACTTATTATTTGTGGCATATATTTTTTCCAAACTATCCGGAGTTTTTAAGGCACCAGTTTTTAAAAGTTTTAATTTACTATCATCGTCATCGTCGTCATCATCATCATCATCGTCGTCATCATCACTTGGTTTTGTGATCGTTTTCTCATTAATTAATGTTTGCTTATCGCGAGCACTCTTCTTCAAATCATCATAACGTTTAACACTTTCGATTTTAAAACTATGTAAAGTTTGGTCAAGGTCAAGTTCATTCACACCACAAGTTTCACATTTGTGTTGTTTTTTCGACACTGGCTTGGATTCGGGAGAACTTCTAGGGAGATCACGCACACGAAATGCCGTTATCACTGTCGCTAGGATAGATACGCTGATTAAAATAAGAGCTAACGTCCATCTGTGTCGCACCATGACCGACGCGTGAGACGATCACGCCGCCATCATACATTCGACTGAAACGCTACTCAGGTTTGATCCCTGATAGTTATTTGTGTCACTCGCGCGAACCGTAACCCATTGAGAAGCCGCGGATGCTTCATTGATGGTACTGAGTAATAAGGGGCAGCATTTTCACGACTTTTACACAGAGTTTAGTGGAAAAATGAACGTTTCCCGGCCCGAGTTAATTCGAGTGTACTGACGCGAGGGCACGGTTTGTGGCATACATCCAAGAGTAGGGTAAAAATAGTGTTGCAGAGGCGATTGTCCGGCCCACGAGTCGAATTGATGACTACGGGATTGATTGCGATCTAAACGTTTTTATTTATCGCGACAAATTGTGTTGCTATATGCAAAAATATTGACCTAATTAGAGCTTATTTTTTTTACTTTAATTTTGTGTTTAAATTTTTGTGATAGCAAATTTGCTATAATTTGTAATTTAGAAGCTATATTGTGATAATATTTTATTTTCTTAAAATATTCGATATGATTATTTTGAAGCTATTTAATCTATTAAAATTAGCGTTTGACAATTGTATGTAATTACAAAATTGTTTTGCAATTGATTTTTTTATGTATAAAAATGTACGTAAAATACTTAAATTAATTTAAATTAAAATGAAAATAAAGTAGAATATACCATTTACACTATAAACTCAAAAAGTATGTCAATTATAAATAAATCTCATTAATTATCATAATAAAACTCATTTATATGAAAGCGGTTCAAACAATAATTAAGATTCCGGTCTGTCATACGAGTCGTCATTAGTTCAAATTCTCTGCACACATCTCATTTTCCATTTTTCAGTTATGTTTTTTTATGTGAGAAGAGTAGCAAACGAGCATGCAAACCACCTGACGATAAGGTAAGTCCTATCCTAGGTAAGATTTCAGTCGTGTTTGTTGTACGTGGATGTCTATGGGCTGCGACTACTTAACATCCCATGGTTTGCATGCTCCTTAGCTACTCTTCGCACATAAAAAAGAGTACCCGGTACTATAAAAACACAAATTGGTCGATCACATTTTACCAAATAACGGATCAAGGTCAAGATTTGCCCAGATTAAATTATTCATTAACGCTGATTGTTTTAGGGCAATTATTCAATACAATTGTCAGTGGGCAGAGGTCCAGTCCATTGTTTGGTAATGTGTTGAGCCTTGACGCATTGCCGCAACTGCATCTCAATTAGCATTTACGAGACAAACTGAATTATATTGTATCGTAATCGTTTAATGGTCGGTTCGGACTATCTGCATAAATTAGTCCCTTTTAAGGTAGAACTATAGTTTGATCAAGGTACCACCGCTTTCATAATGCACCGCAAAGTAATGGTTGTCTTTCGGTTGCTGGGGATTACCGGCTACACTTACAAACACGCCGAACTCAGTTCTCTGGAGTAGCAACGGATTTATGCCAGACGTGAAGCAGGACTTCAGCCCTATTTGAGTTTATAATGACCATTGGCTGGAGAGACCATTTAACATCAAATGGTCTACATCTTCGTTTGTTACTTTTTCAACATAAATTCAAAATAACAGAAATATCATTGAGAATACAATTTGGGAGAGAATATAATTTGGGAACCCCCCCCCTATAATTCGGTTTCGGAAACCACTGAACTTACAACCCAAATATTTTATACATAGAAAATTTACATACCGTAAATGAGCTAAGAAAGAAATTTCCAAAATTCCGCTCTAAAGGGATGAAATAGGAGATGAAAATTTCTTCCCTTTATAAATTTGCTTCCCCTTACAAATTTATTAGAAGACAATTTATTATTACAATTACAAAGAGTGTAAATAGACCCTTATGATTTATTGGAATGTAGTATAAAGATCTGCATGATTTATTGCATTGTAATACCGATTTCTGCTCGAGCAAAACCGCGGAATAAAAGCTAGCTACATATTTATTTAGCCATTTGACTGCGGACACCTTACGCATTAAATCAAGTGTTGCAAACGTCCATAAAATCTAATAATTTATTTAGCCATGTAACATTTCTAAAAGTTTAAAACTATAGGCGCCTTTCTCCATTTATCGAGAAGGCCAAAAAATCTATAAGCAATAATAAGCAAGAACGAATAGTCAGTAGTTACAGATAAAGTAGGATAAACCACCCAATTATTGGCACTTTAAAAGAAGGTTCCACTTATTCCGAGATTAAATCCACAAGATCCCGATTAAAATTAAGAACCTCTGTTTTTACAGCAATTGAAGTTGTAAAATTGTGAAACTTTATCGAAAATTATTGATACTGAAATTCCAGATATTGTCAATATTTAACCGTCCAATAATTGATACAACACAAAGATCTACTTTAAGTTGTTTTAGTTTATTAAATAATATAAATCAATCAAAATGATTGAACTTGTATAAAATCTATTTAAAAATAAGAAAATAACTGTTTTTAATTTTTAACAAATGTAGCGTTTTATCATCGATATATTACTTGTATTTTTTTTTTCAGTTTAAACGCAGAAGTATAAATAACTGAAAAATGTCAATGGTAGGATGAATTACCCTATAATTAAGTCTCATAAAACATATTATCATATCGTACCTTGTATTTACGGGTCATTTTAAGGCGTTTCAATTGTATAGAAGTGATTAACAGAACGACCGTCAGATGATCTTAAATTTTCGTTACGACTTCCATATGATAATCAAGCTTGTTTCTTCCCTGTGGTGGTAGGAATATTGAAAATTATGTTTTTGGGGTAACACTGTGAAAAATCGTTAAAAAAATGACATAAAAATTCAATTTTGCTGAGTATTTTTGCAACATTTTACGAGTTAGTAGGATTATGAATTCTTAAACTGTTATTGTCGCGGAATTTAAACATATTATAGTACCGGGTAATCATGATTAACGATTTCTGATTGCCGATATTTCGAGTTTCGCATATACGAGCGCCGTAATCAGTGTTAAAAGCATTTCCATGAAATAACGTCGGAGATTATTAACTATATTGCTTATTTCAGGTGATCTATTCCATTCTCTCTAAGCGGTGACGACATCAGATTGTATGCGTCAAATTGTTCTATGTATTGAAAAAATAACCTTCAAAAATCCAAGGAAGGAAAATATCATTTCAAACAAATCATAATCATAAATTTAAATAAAAAAATGACGTGTGTACCCAACCATTTCGCGGCACGGGTAACCACGCGTCCCGTATTGTACGGGACCGTCCCTTCTATCGAATCTGTCCGGTATCCAACAAATCTCAAAACACAAAATGGACCAGTTTTTCCATATTGCGTTGTATTAACATAAATTTGTTTTTATGAAAAGTGTTAAAGTAACTTTCAAAAATTAACAAATGCT
>DWON01003832.1:0-17290 GCA_018251015.1 Phocides pigmalion okeechobee | reverse complement strand
CCAATCATTAACTAGTTGCAAAACCTAACAGTTAGAAATATCACTTCGAACGAGACTGAATTACTATATTGAATTTAATTTTTTTATTTCTCGCCCAATTTACAAAAAAACAACTTATTATGCACAAAAATCTTCTTGAGGAATCACTCTACATATTGTTGAAAACTGTGAGAAAATCCGTCCAGTACTTTTTGAGTTTATCGCGAACAGACAGACAGAAAGTCGCAATAGAGGACTTTGTTTTATAATATTTATAGATATGTCATTAATTAGCGATACGGTAATGATTAGAACCTGTTTCGACAAATCTGTTTCAATATCAGCAAAATGAATATAGTTTTATTTAATAAATTTTGAGCACACTTTAAAAAAGGGTACCGGATTCAGAGGTACACTTTATTAAGTACCCGTATTAAAAGAGTGGGTCTCAATACAACAATAATTTTATACTAAGTTTAGATATTTTAATACCTGTCCCTGATATGTGTTCTTTTTATGATTTTCCCAATATTTTACCACTTCAACTTTCAAATCTGCTAAACATAAAATAAATGTAATAAAAATATATTATTTATTGCTTTCTTCTTTGCTTATTGTTTTATTAATGTAAGTTAATAATAGACACAGTTGTATGTAACTAAAGTTTCTATTGAGATGAGAGGTTACTCCGAGATTAGATCGGCCAGAATAATCTAATTGGTAATAATCCTGTAATTAGTGACATAATGAAAGCCTTTGTATTGTGTGCCTATGTCTATAAACTCTGTAGCGCCTATTAATTGCAAATTGGTGTAATTGTAGGCCTTAGTTTCATAAGATCTATTGAGACCGCCTGACTGAAAGGTTTTGTTACGAGTTGATGGCGCCAAGTCGTCAGGTCGTTAAGTTATTTATAATCATCATTTGATCGGTACTAGAAATATTCGAGCGGGTCGGTACCACGTCTGCACTCATTCTGTCGTGAAACAACTTTTGTGTTTCGGTAAGTTAGTTGCGATTCGACATTACTACGTTTAGATATACAAGTAAAGTGATCATATTAGTCATCAAGAGTAGCAAAATATTAGCATCTATGAGGTGTTTCCAGTTCAGTTCATTTCATATATTTTTACTAAATACAACGATTCCGAAATAATGTATATAATAATATACACCGAATATAAATAATATATAATATACACCGAAATATAAATAATATAATATAAATAATATACACCGAAAATAAGTTTACAGACAAAAAAATATCAATAACCTAAAAATTTTATTCAAAAATAATTCTAACAATTTTCCAAAGTTATTTTAAATAATGTCGAGGAAGATGTCTCACTCTTGAAACAATAAATTACCATGAAATCTCTGTAGGACTTACGCGAGGAAAAATGCGACATCATTCGTAGACGACTTTATTATGAAAAATAGGCAATTTTTACGTATGTGCTATTTTATATTTGAGTGAGATTGGACCATTATTCAGAAAATTCGTTGGAATCGTCCCCTTTGTGAGAATTGAAACGTTTTGTTCCAATTTCGTAAATTTAATATATTTACATTGAAAATATATTACTTAATCGTGCTTTTCATATTATTTATAATAATAATAATTACAGATCTATCATGGTTTACCTTAAAAGTAATTGTATTAAATGCCTTATGTAGACAATCTAAAGGGAGTACATGCTCGCGCGGCATGGTGCAAAGAACGCTGGAAGCATTCCCGCGCTGAATAGCGATCGAAATTTTCTATCTGAAATCCAGCCCTCTTGACATCTTGAAACATGGGAGGAAGTAATTGTTAGAAAAATCTTTTGGCACTGTCTTCAGAGAGCAAAGGATTCAAAGCCAAGCGGAACTAACACATAATCACTGCTAAGTCGAGCAATGTCACCCCGCTTCGCTTCTTCTGTAGCATCAGCCGCAGCTCCAGCCGCAGTTCCAGCTCTCGACACTATTCCGCCAAGCCCATAACTATATATAATGTCCATAATAATTAAACGTCATTTTACATGTGTACAAAGTTCACAAGTATAGCAAAGGTCTTATAACTATTTTGTAAATATAGAACTTAGAAAAAATTTAATTAAAAAGTCAATTAAAAAGTCGACAGCGACGACAACGATAGCGATGGCGAAAATACCGATAGTGACAAGAGGGCTGTTTAATATCTCACTCTGAATTTCTAGCATTAAGCATCAGCTATTAAGCACGGAAATACAATAACCGCTTGACTACAAACTCCCTGTAATTTTTTTAATTCAGGCTTGTCTTATATTTACTTTTTAAAGTTTTCATTTTAAATCTAGACTTAAAATAAATAAATTTTATTATTTTTATAAAATGAGCGGAACATTTTTTTATTATCCTATTTATTATGTAAATTATTCACTTTTAACATAGTTTTAATATAAATAAATATTATTATTTTAATAAAATAAGCAGAATAACAATTTTAATTATCCTATTATCTACTAAGTACTAATTCCAGCAGCAAATTGTGCCAAGTAAAGTCAACCGAATACGGCGCTGTAATTATTTAGCAGCTGAACACAGAAGCACGGAGCGCTGCGAGTGACTCTGTCACTTGCAAGTACTCGCATTTAGGGGACTGTGCATGTGCATTACAGTGCATGGGCATGCAAAACGCATTGCCACTCCATGCGTTACTAATTCGTAGACAAGACAAACCTAAATAGTGTATTACTATGGTAGAATACCCACACAAGATGTTGACATTTTTGGTTTATATTGCTTTGATGTTATACATTTATTAGCGAGCTTTGACTCTGCGTAGTATGACGTAACGGCAAATGGCGTGACATCCTTTTTGCCGTCAGGGGTTTTTTACGCCTCTATTAGTTCTTTATTTGTTATGTATTTATATTCTGTATATATTATGATATTAAAAACATATTTTAATAATGGATTTTTTTTATTATTTCATATTTCATTATAAGCATTTTTTAACAATTTTAGTAATCATTTTTTATGTAAAATATCTGCCAAGCAATCCTTCTAGAGGATTTGCGTAATATTTTGGGTTATTTCTTGAGTAATTAATTACGCACAGTTATTATATAAGTAAGATAAATTAATTAAGAAGACAAAATAAACCAAACAAATATTAGTACTTCTTCTTAGACAATTGCTGCGGAAAAAAATAACTTTTAATTAAAATGACATTGTTTGAATTAAAAATCAACAAGTTATGTAAATCACGGGTAACGTTTTATTGAAAAACGCAATACATAGTTACTAAACATATTTTTTTAACTTTATAAACAATAATCGAAATTGAAATAACGAAACAAAAATATCAATAAATTCACATAAATAGAACATTCATTAAATTGAAGCTACTGAAATTCATCGTTTCCAATTCGGATATGATTTTTCGTTTCCAAATTTGAAACAGTGGTCATAAATCGTCATATCGTTCAACCTGTCAGTATAGAGACCCTAAGTGAATATAGCGTACAGGCTTAAATTTATTTATTGCTCCAATGACTAGTTCAGTGGAAATGGACCGAGAGACCGCACTGATATACTTTAGGTACGTGTCTCATTGGACGCGATCAAATGGTCAAAGTTAACGAATAAACGCGTTTTAAATGATTATTGTCTGGTAGAACGGTAAAGTGATTCAACAGGAGTATTAGTTGAACTATGATAGAACATGTAACACTATCCCTGGCGGACTAGGGAGGTACAATTGTCGCCGTCATGGTCTGCCGTGAAGTAACTGTTAAGTATCGGTTGGAGAATGCTGTTGCCGGTTACACTTACAAGAGAGACGCATATCTTAGATCTTTGTCCTGACTTTAGAAACCATCAAATGATCGCCTCTGTCCCGAGCCAGGACGAATGGACATGTTAGACTTTTACTGACTAAAACCACACATTGTTCCTGTTCAACTCTTAAATCCCGGAAGCCGCGGAAACCAGAATGGATAAGTACTAACTCTAATCTCAAACAAAACTTCAGTTCCATTTAATATTAAAACAATGATATTATCATCTGCAGGTAATTAAATCTTTTTGTTCTCGCATTACTCGCTAAACATTTTTAGTGAAAAAGGCGTCTTATTTTAAACTATGTGAATTAATGATACACAAGCCATTATGATGAACAGCATAATTTAAAATTGGAATAAAGAGTTAAATATTAAATGGAGTCATAATTTACAAAAAGCCAAAAATCCGGAAATTTGTTTCTCTCATGCAATATTTTTTACAGTTAAAATAAGCACGCAGGCACATTATAAAAACCCATTTTGGGAAAATTCGATATTTGTACTATCCTGTCCAATATTCGTCTATGTAGGTCAATTTATGAAAAAATCTGTAAAACATAAAATAGATTGTTCAATTGGGAAGGTACCACCACCGCCCTCATAATCCGCCATGAATCAACTCTTGTGTTAGTGAAACTTTAGTCTTCCACTACTAGCTTATTAGAGGATGGTAAAAAATAATGCTATGTTCAACTAAAGGTGGTAGATCCGTTAGAGCTCGCCCGGGGCGGCACCACCGCCACCGTCATTAACCGCCGTAAAGCAACATGTTCGGTTGGAGAGGTGTGGTTGCCGGATACACATCATTGGAGGCGACATCAGGTCGCCTGTATGCCCGTTTCTTACTCTTCCACAATAAAAAAAAACTAGTTATTTGAGCCGTGATCAAACACAATTTAGACATTAGTGTGTCCCCGAATTAATGTATATCATACTTAAAAGTCTAAAATTTTCGGGCAACTGCAATAAATTTAAGTAAGGCCACAAAATGCGAAATGCTTTTACAACTTGATGGAAAACTCCCAGGCTTCTTTACAAAAGTTGCTATCATTGTATTGTGAATATGAATATAATTATTAAGAGACCGACATAAATACATAGGAGTTGTTTAATGGCTGACAATCAACTGACATATCAGTCAGATTAAAATATCTTTTCCGGAAACACATTATTGGAGGCGACCATCGCAGTCCTCAAGAGTAGGAAAGCATCCGGGTCCATTCTTAAACAGAACTTCTGTTCTATTTGAGATTGGACGTCCATGGGCTGCAGTGTCCATTTAACATCTGGTAGCCTGCATGCCCGTTTCTTACTCTAACACAAACAAAAAATCTTCATCTATCACATACTGTCAAAGCAAGCAAACATTTTTTAATGCACAGCTTCGAAAAATTGAAACCAAAGACCCTGAACAACCTGTGTGAGAAGAAAATGTTAAAGAAAATAATAAAACGAAGATGTATTAAACGAAGATAGATTCGATTATTGAGAATTACAAAAAAAGAACATGTTCCACAACAATTGAATACTGAATTCAACTTAGAGTTGTTTAAACAATAAAGTAGCGAAAGAGTCCGCAAAACCTTTTACCGACCTCCTGAGGGACGGGATATAAAGCGATTGAAGCAAATCCGCGCAAGATTGAATCCGGACAAAGTTTTCCACTACTGTGTCAAAAAACTTATAATTCCGCGTACAGTTCGTCTATTGAATTCTCTCGTTATTTATCGTTGGCGATAAAATAATATTAATCTCGTGGGGATTGCGCTTGGATTTTATTCTTCTACCCACAAGTCGGAACTTCCAAAATAACCCCAGATTATTGTCCACGTTCAACGTAAGGGGGATATACCTTATCATACTTTTTGAAGAACAGTCACATCAGTAGTCATCATGACTATTTAAAGTTAAGTCGCCTCATTTGAAAGTATAGCCGGCAACCGCACCTCTCCAACCGAAACACAAGTGATGCTTTACGACGGATTATGAGAACTTCGTTGGTACCTCCCCAGTCGAACTATATGTTTTACCACCTATTAATGTTAACATTTAAAAAAATTCATAACATTTCGTTAAGAGAAGACTTTCACGAAGGACATTTACATGAATGGTAGAGTATTACCATATAATAACGTGAATAAGTTTAAACGTAAAATTTTTACTATGTTTTTCCTTTTTTGTTTGCTACTTTATTTAAATCGTATCCACATAAACCTTGCTGAATCTTATAAGGTCCAAGTAGTAATCAGCTGTGGAAGTTTCTGTGCGTAAGAGGGATTATATTTTCGATAGCTTAACGAAGGGCAGCGCGCAATAAATAGAGGAATAGTTAGACGTAGGGAGAACCCCAAATATCTGTGTATGAACAATCTTGAAATTTGTTATGGTTTTAGAAGAAATATGTATTGGAAATTCCCATGGGAATAATATTTGCTTTGTTTGATTAAACTACACTTGTGATGCAGAAATATGCGAACGCATGACAACTATTTATTAGTGAGGACTTTTATCTGTTGGTCGTTTCTGGTTGTTTTAAATATGATAAAGCGCGTATAGTCTCCTGGGGACAACCTCATACAATATTTGTAAAGGAGATTTTGTCAGATTAAAAGTGGTACTGTCGATGTTTTTGTGCTTGAAAGCAGCTTAAGCGAAACATAAACGATACGTTGCAATTTAGGTCTCATGTGTAACGATGTATAACTACTGAGTACTATTAATGATTTTTCTTGTTTGGAGACGGCTTGAGTATGACACAAGGCTTTGAAACTTAGGTCTTAGGTGTAGCAATGAATCTATCACCAATCTTAGATAAGACTTTAATTCTCTTTGGTATTGATTACAGATACCCATACAGGTGTAACCTCTTGCCATCTTGGTTTAAAATACATCAGTTATTTTGCGTTTATCACAAAAAATAAACTTTTTCATGTACTATGAGTACATGGTTCTAGAGTACCATGCTCACCAATAACTCGTGTACCGTAACATGAAGTAACGGGGTCAATTGAGAGACAAAACTGTCAATGTGGGTGTCGTGGCGAGAACCAAGCAATACTTCTCTGGGGCGCATATCTTTTCGATGTATGACGCTCAAGTGAAGCCTCACATGAAATACTACTAGCATCTCTAGTCCGGAGAGTCACAATATGGTTAATTCGCTTGACCGCGTACAGGATTAGTCAATTCCGATTATCAATAATCCAAAGAGACTGCGCTGCTGCGGCGCCTCCTCTATTGTTGTATATTTTATGTACATGATGATGGTCAGCTCAACTTTTTCGCTAGCTGTGACACAGCTATGCATAAAGGGTACTTCTTTAAAACAAGCTGTATAATTTCAAGCATTTCTGATTGCAAATGTCTACAGATGAAAATGAGGACGCCCTAATACAGTAAGTACACTAGAATATGCCCTCAGTTGTACTCAAAATACTAAATCTAATCAGTTTGAATAACCGTCGACAAGTCATCGGCAACATTTTATGGGGAAAAATATTTCCGTGACTACATAAAACGCGTAGGCACTAACCCCCGGTTGTGGTTTAGAAAAAACGCAATATCGCATGAGTTTGAAGGGAGGTAAGTGTACCCTGTGGATTTACAGCATTAAATTGGTTCGGCCAGGGCTGTCAACTTGTTACAAGTTTTAAAAACGCCCACTCGCGTGAACGAAGGAAACTTTGCATTAAAAACTTTTAACTTAAGTAAGCAAGTTTATGGGACTAAATTTTTAGACACAACCATAATGGCGTCTTAAGATTTTTTAACATTAATTCTCTTAGCGTTTCTGTCAAAATAATACGATAAAGTTTTCACTGATATTCATGTACTTTTATCATGTACCATTTCTTAAGAAGAAAAATTATCTCACGCAAGTTAAATAGATTCATAAATTACAAATTCATGTTTTCAAAGAAAATTTTCTCGACGGAGTTAACTTTAAAAGTTAACTAGCTGTGCCCTGCGATTTTACCTGCGTTTAATGAGCATCATAGTATCTGATACAGATTGTAGCGTGAGTGTAATATCGCGCTCAAAATCTTTCTTACAAAATAACCGATCAAAGATTTTCTTAAATCCAATTAATAGATACCTTCAGAAATTGTTGTTTCAAAACGCTATGTGGTAGCATCGCCCAAAAGATCTTTCTTATCAATGGAATGGCATAAGTCCGTATATGTTAGTAGAATATCTTTTTATCATATAACAAATATTATAAATAATTAAAAAAGGACGTATAATATAGACGAAAAGTACAGTCACGTGATTTAGCGCAATCAATATTAGATTGCTGGCAATTCATTTTACTTTTTCATTCGACTAATCAATGCGATATTGTCACACAAAATATGCGATATAAATACGATCACGTGATACATTCGACAAATGTAAGCGTTAGCATTTGTATAAATGGATACTCTTGGGTACGTTAACCGTTTTCCTAGAACATTAATTACATTTTAAAATTATCATATATGTCAGAAAGATTTTTTTTATCTGAGAAGAGTAGCAAACGAGTATGCAAACCACCTGATGTTAAGTAGTCGCAACCCATAGACACCCACGGTCAACCACAAACACTACCGAAATCCTATCTGAGCTCGAATGTAGATGCGTTTCTACTCCTGAGGACTAAGACGGTCGTCTTGCTTCAAAGTGTAGCCAGCAACCGCACCACTCCAACGAAACACAAGTAATGCCTTACAGCGGATTATGAGGGTGGCGGTAGTACTTCCCCGGTCGAACTATTGTTATCCCACCTTTACTTATATAATAACTAATATAACATATAATAACTAATAACTCATAAAAAGTATCTTCAGAATACTTACGAAGTAGGGTAAATGACATTTTGGAATGGCAATACTATATACAAGTTGTTCCTCAGCCCTGGCAATGAACGTATCTTCATTGGCCGGTCGAAATCCTTTGTCCTGCGACGCGACCAAGTTTATAACCGTTGTGACTCGGTGTGGGTGGCATATTTTGTGAATATTTTTAGGACAGTTTTGGCCCTATGACGTAACATATATCGAGTGTACAATTGTAAAATCAACTTCTTGTAAACTCTCTAAGTTACTTACACTTTTAACACGCTTTTATTAGCTTCGGTCATATGTTTGTAATACTTATCAAACATCGATGAAAATACAATAATGTGGAAATAAACAAATGGTTAAAAAAACTAAAAAACACGCTTTAATAAAAATCCAACAAAAAAAAAGAATAAATAATAGGTTAATTTTAGCTATTTGCAACGCAACAGATTCCAACCCAGAACTCACTGTTAGAGTCGGGAATATTAAAATCAAACTAACATTCCTGCCGATATACATCAAACTTATAATTATAAAAACATGTTTACTAATAACTTATTAGTAGTAAGAATATATTACAACTAATAAATTTGTCCCGCAAACACCATGGTTAACCTACCCATAGTTATTGCGTTTTGGTATTGCGCATGAGACGGTACGTAAAGTCACCCCCGGTAATAATAACCATTCAAGAAATTAAATGTTCAGTACGTGAGCAGGATAGAAGGAGTACCTCTCTATTATGAAGCTTTAGGGCTACGTGGTGCGGGTTTATTGAAAACAATTTGTTTAACCATACAGAAAGAAGAACTAGAGAGAAATCTTAATAATAATTTAATTCTAAGCTTACAAAAAAATATAAATTTTGATGATGTTTCATTTTGTTCACATCCTCGAAATTATTATCATCCTCACCACCATCATCATCATCGTTATCATTGTCACCATCATACATCGTCATCGTCGTCATCATCATCGGCATCAGCAGAATTTAGATGAAATAAATAAGTAAATTTGATTAAAAAGTTAGTACTTAGTTCCAAGATAATTGCACATAGAACATAATTATTAATTAGACCAGTGATACAGGCACTCTGTGAACATAATTTTAAGTAGTTTAAATGAGTACTATTCGTGTTAAAGAAATACAAACAAATAAACAAACAACGTTTCACATTTATTGTTATATAAAGGGATAGAGTTGTAGCAGTAATGTCCTGAACATTAATATCAGACGACACAAAGTCGTTTCAAGAGCGTAAAACAGAAGATATGACGGTAATCCAGAAAATTAAATACAACTTTAATTTCATAATAATAATATATGTTCCCAGTTACCTGCATTACGTTAAAGACGTTGTCCCAAAGGATCTTAAATGCTACGAGATTGTATGTGTTCCCTGCTTGTTAAATCGTCTTACTAACATTGTTTTATCCTGATTATTTGTAAACAGGATTAATGCAAACATGTCTTTAATTCTGTTTATATTCCACTTTAATTTGCGAAACAACATTCGCGGAAAATAACGTTCTGATAGTTTCGAATCGCTTTAATTACAATATGCAAACATTTATACAGCTAAGCTACATCAAACTCATACAACAATACCTAATTTGCCTTTCAAATACTTGGAAGCATACACTCAAGTTCGCTGAGAACGCTTTGACTGTGAAAATACGTAAAGAGGCTAGTGTTACTTGCAAACTATCCAGCCAAGAAGGCAACTTACAGTTGGGAAATTCCGTCCGCGTAATCGCCGAAACACACTCCCCAAGAGACCCGACGGTATTACCCTCCCTATCTCCAACATTCTTACAGTTTAATGTATGCAAACGCATTTTGTTTCAAAGCCTAGCTCCCTCAAGGATGGTGTTACTCGAGAGCCCTCAGGCCACGTTCACCTCACCGCCTACCGAAGTTTTTCTCCGCTTGTGTGTCACAACATGCTCTTTGATCTCCTCAAATGCGAATATAATGTCGGAACCAGTTAAGAACGTGCCTTTTTTCCTTTATCTGAGTCTACACTCTTGTGTATAACTTATTTCGTTCTCTATTTCTGAGCGCGAATGATATTTTCGCAAATTTCCTCGAGGGGTTTTTTTTGGTAAAAGAAACAAAATAACACTGTTTTGTCTTTTCCTATTCCGTCTATTGAATACATTTGCTTGTGAAATGAAATACAGATTGAAGCGTTATATTTTCAAATTCGACTGTTCCTTTTGTGTTTTTCGCTTTTACAGCGATAACTTTGTTACGTAAAATATGAAAGCGTTTTTATAAGGGCCCGACTTGGGTAGAGAGAATAATTCAGAGACAATATTCATTTCAATATGTCATCTCAGTAACGACATTCGATACATCATGAGGATATTAAAGTCAAGTTAAGCGCTCAAAGTTGGCGTCATCAATCCATCTCGGGCTAAAAATACACATCCCCAATGATGAGGGACATTCGACGACAAAGTAAGTATCAACAAAGCACCATGTGGCATCACCTCCGAAATAGAACTTGACGCCAACTCCGCGTCGTCACACGTGGCAGCCCCAAAAACAGATCGTTTCCTTTAAAAAGTTAATTTGGCACTTTTTGGTATACAAAAAGTGTCATTTTTTATAAGCAAGGCATGTGCCCTCTAATGAAACGTTAGTGTGATACGCCAGAAATGTGACTCTTGTTTTCCGATACTAGGGTGTTTTTGGACTATTAACGGATGTTATAATTGCTACAATACCTGCAATATTCCTCTAAGTATACTGATGCATATAAAAATTCCCAGAATCCTAAAACATTTTTTAGTTAACTAAGTTAAAAATACTTAGTACGTAGCCTCTTAGGTAAATACTAATTCTAGTGAAAATCTTACACCTAGTAATACCGTTAGCAAAAAAACAAATATAATTCTAAGTTCTTGATAGTAGGCATACAATAGGATTTTGACTTTGCTATAATAAGTAATTAAGTTATTAATTTATTAGACGGTAGCTATTTACATCTTAACATTTTCCCTTTAATGTTGGCTATAACGGTCAAGGTATTTCAAAACAAGTACCTAACACAAACTACAAAGAGCTAATCTACATTTTTTTCCTTAGATTTATTTCTGTTATCGGTAAAATAAAGGTCATAATTAAAGTTAAGACGCCATTCATAATGCCATAATCATTAATCTCGTCAACCAAAAACTGTTTCAGGAGTCGGCTTTCGTAAGAATTTTTATTAATTATACTTCACGTGTTTTGTTCTTTCAATATTTTTCTAACGGAGTTTTCCTCGGTCGCTTTGTCGAAATGTGGCCATAATATACAGAATAAATTGTAAAATATTTTTATGACGTTATTGGGACTCTAATTTTTCGTATTGTATAAAGTCTCCAACTTAATTAAAAGATATTACGTGACATGTACATATAAAATTGTATTTGATAAAGTTTCTTCGCAAATGGTCTTAGCTATTGCTAGCGTATTGAATAAAGATTTTGATACCGTCACTGGAAGCAGGTACCAAATAATAAATAGGATAGCATAAGGTAGAGATGAAGCGTTTGACCTTTATTTTCAGCCCCACGAATTGCTGTGATCAACCTCAGGTAAGATTTTTTCATTTACTTAAAAAAGGAAATGTTCATGTGCTGGCACATGTGCTAATGCATTGTTATCTGGAAAGCGCGATAAACCATATAAGAGGTACAATTTAATATGCTAGATAAACTGAAGTCCTTTTATAAGAGAATTAATACCGTCGCCTGATTTACAAGTATAGCTGGCGAAACTCTTTAACCCAAATACAACAATTACATCATGGCAGTTTAAGAGTTGGTATTTCTCTGCAATAATTACCTGCGTTTATACTTTTTTGAGGCCAAGTACTTTTTTAGTGGTAAAAGTCTACGTCACCTGTGCCAATGTGCTGTCAATGTCATAATAATGCTTAAAGATGCCAATACTCAAACCTAATAATCAAACAAAGTTTCTTGTTAAAAGTGAGCTAATTACGCCATCAACTATTCCTTAAGCAAGTGAATGGAATGATTTAGTAAACTTCAGTAGAACAAATGCCGTTAAACTAAAACAATGTCGTCGGCCTTTGGCTTTGTTCGCCCCAATTCATCTTTCAAGACTTGATGGATGAGCCTTCGCCACTTCACTAATAAATGTAAACAAAATATCCATTTTTTGCCCCCAAAACGTTATTAATGAATGCCTTTGACGATAACTTTAATTGTTCTGGATGCCTCTACTTGTAAGCTGATGGTTACAAAGATAGTAAGTATTCTTGGAGGTATGTTTTTTGTGCCAGATGACACTTTATAGACGTAAAAAGATCCGCCAAGTTTAATAATGCTACTTAATGTATCATACAAAATCTCCAATAACTAAATCTTATCTCTAAACGCATAAGGTTCAAAATGAATTGTCATATGAGTCATGCAATTAGTGTCGTTTGGTCATGTAACTTTTTAGCCCACAAAACGCAGTCACCGTAAAAAGAAACGTTCCCGGAATTCTTCGTAATAGACGAAATATTTTAATGAGAATTATTCCGAATAACAACCAATAATAATGTGTGAATCGTTCGCGTGTTTTATCGTATATTCATAAAGGAAGTATTGTTAAAATACCGAAGCTAACTCGTGATGTTGCGGACGAGATATCAGGTCGGCGTATCGAAATCTAGGGTCAATTTGAAGCTGGAAACATATGTGGTTTCTACAATTGGAATTAGTGTTTGGTTAACCGTTAAACTTAATACAGGTATGGCCAAAGATGATATCTTCGTGCAGTGAGCAGGTTTATTTGTTTCCACTATAATACCAATATGAGAGATGGTAGATCCCTTTTTGGTTTAAGTACGGCGGTAGTATCCACATCTACTTCTGAACGCTTCCCTGTAATCTATTACAGGAAAATGTTTAGAAGTAAGATAATATGCAACGATTTACACATGAGGCATTTAAGCTTAGACCTCGCGAGTTCGGGCAAGCCTAGAGTAATCTTGATTCATTGAAAAACTCCTAACCTGTTTGGATTAGGTGACAACAGCTAGATAAAATACGTAAAACCCTATTGAAGAGATAGCTCCGAAACCTCGATTTCTAGTCCGAAGCAATTGTACTGATATATATGGGATGACCGTATTAGTCTTAAGAGTGACACATCAGTGATATACTTTAGATTTAACTCTAGTTCTATATGATTTTTGTGATGACTAATCGAAATAGTCATTTATCGAATACTTGTCGATATAAATAAACCTCGCTTAATTGGATGAAAATCCTTTTAAAGACTAATGGGAATACATAACTTCTGTACTCTTAAACCAGACATTAAGTTGATTCATGCTCTTGGTATTTAAAGGAAGGAAAGTCGGTAGATTTTTGATGCTCTACCCAGAAAGACAACGAAATACTACCAAGCCTATTTTTTTTTTGTTTGTCACATTGTTTCAAATCTTCACTAATTTTATATATGAATAACAAACATCGATCCTTACAAATTTCGGGTGTAATATTGACGCGTAACATTTCTAAAAAATATAATATCACACGGAATAGCCACTACATTTAAAATACGAGGTCCAATAAAAGCGCAGAGGTACGGCAAAAAGATGGCCGTTTGTTGTAAATAAATAATTTGTAAGCTCATTGCGGGTTGCTCCTGTAGAAGCCACGTTAAATCTTTATTTGCGGCGAAGACTTGTGATAGAGCATGACTTTTTAAAGAACCGTTTGTTTCACGATATATACTTGGGATTGAGTACTTTGTACTTCAAGAAGACGGTTGCTCTTGTTATAGTTGTTTTGAAATGTCTATTTTTGAACGACCTTTCAACTTTGCCTTATAAATACCGAGCGGTTATTAATATCACCTTTAAAATTGGATTGTATTAAATATATAACCTCTCTTTACTTAACAAATATTAATTTTGATCTGTTTGCGTAACTCATTGTGAGCTAATTTTATTCTAAAGATAGGACGTTTGAAAATTAATTCTGTAATATGTAATTCTTATTGTAAGTATTATTGCTTCTTTTCTGGTTTTTGGTCGGTCCAACGTTTACGCACTGACCGTTGATTACGTGTTTATGTGTGTGTTTGCATGCTTGTGTCTTTATTGATTGGATGCGCGCGTGCTTTTCAGTTCGTATGTGTATGTTTTCACGTGTATGCGGTGTTTGAAATATGTACGTGTATCTATAAATATTATAAAACAAAGTCCCCCATCGCGTCTGTCAACAGTCAACAGACAGACACTGTTCACGATAAACTCAAAAAGTACCGGACGGATTTTCTGGTTTCATCAACAGGTAGAATGACTCACGAGGAAGGTTTTATGCATATTTTTTTTTTTGCAAAATTGGGTGAGAAATTAAATAGTTAAATTCATTATAGTAATTCAGTCATCGTCCGAAATAGATTTTTCTAATTGTTAGTTTTTGCAACTAGGTAATGTCTGGATGCATGTTTGAAAAAAAATAATGTAAGTAAATATACGAGTAAACTCTATTTCTCCCAGCGAAGCTGAGCCGGATCGCTATTTTAAAATAAATTGTTCTGAAACTTTTCAAACTGATGTTTACATAAAGCATTGAAAAAGAATCATAAGAGCAAACTTAGCCTATGGCTGGATCTAATCCAGAAGGGACCATAGCACTCAAACTCGAAAACCATAAAAAATCTTAAATATTCAACGTAATGGTAAAATGCTTTTAAACTTTTCGTCTAAGAACCAAGTGCCCAAGTATTCTTGGATCGCAGTTGTTGCATAGAAGTTTGGAAGTGTAAAGACCATTAATCGATATCCTAACATTCACCTAACAATAAATATGTTTTAATAATATAAACATAAAATTATTTATTTACGTTTTATATTTATTTACATTCTAATTACAATAATGAAAATATCAAACGAATTATGGTAAAAGCCTAACGTCAACAATCTGAAGGGAGTCCGTGTTGTTGCGGTATGGTGCCAAAAGCGCTAGCCGCATTCCCGCGTTAAACAGCAACATTAATTCTCTTCACGAGATATCCTTCGCGAGATAACCAGTGCTCTTGTCACGTAATCTAAACACAAGTTTTTTTACAGTCCGTCTTTTTACCAAATGTTGTGACCTAAAAAAAATCAGGAGAAAACTTTTAACGTCAAAGAGCATAAGATTAGTTGTAATGATACCAATTAAGTAAAGCCTATATTCAATGGACCTAAAGAGGCTGATGAATGGTGAACAACGCAAACATACGAGTATCTAAAGCAAAGAAAGTTTTCAAGAATGCGAAAACCACGTAGGTAATAAAACAAGTACCTGCATAAAAGGCTCCATCTTACAAGGAAGTTAACTTGATATTCCTACTAATGTAACATAATTTACACTCTAAACAGGCATACCATAAAGTCCAGAATAACGTTGTTGTCTCGCTCAGTTAAATTTATATATCATAAATGTAATATTTAGCTCTCAACTTGCTAATTAGAAGCAGTCTTTTAGGAGCGTCGGCAGAAAAGGAGGCATAAAAGTTACGCAGTAAATTATTTCCGCACAACATGCGCTGTAGCTAATTAATTTAGATTTTTTAATATTTACTAGATTAAAATAATTAGAGCAGCGTGAAGCTGCTAATGAGATACATCTTACCTGCTGGAAAGTCGTTAACAAACTGGTTACTATCCTAAGTACCCTTACTTTGGGAGGGGAAAACATCGTGGGTAGGAAAGATTAAACTAGATGTTTTGAAGCAGCGTAAATACATACAAATAATACTTAAGTAGGATACATTTTAAATGCCGAAAACAATACCATGCACGGTTTTATGTATAAGGGTCATTTTAAAAATGCTAAGGTTTTAAAGATGGTAGAGCCTGTACGGTCCAACGGGATACATGCATCTGAGAAACATGTTTCTAGCATGACGCAATTGAAAGGTTCAACGCTTCACAAAAGAAAGGTTGTAAATCCTAAGTGGGTTTACAACCTGTGAAGTGACGGTAAACGTCACAGGTGTAGCAAAAGATTTGTAATCGGCATTCATAGACGGCAGCAGTTACTTACCATCAGGCGAACTTCATTCTTGTTTGCTAATTATTTTTTATTACCCCGGACAGTCTGGTTATATTATCAAAGGCAGGAAGGCCGTTTCCATCTGTGTTTCTAGAGCTTTTTAGCATGTTGAGTAATCTACATAACCTAGGGTTTGAAAATTCTGGTGTTTCCGTACACTTCCTTTTCAAAACTCTAAAGAATGTGAAGGAAAGTATATTTAGTTATATTTGATCATATTATTGACTCGTCCATACCTGCAGAAAAACGTTTCTGTAAATTGGTAATTGTTCCAGCAATATTAAAACAAAAAGTTGCTGCGATTCATATTCTGTTAATTTTCATTTTAATTGAATATAAATTCACAATATCTAATACTAGCTGTGTCCGCGACGTCTTCCGCGTTATTATTATTTTATTATATCAGCTATCTTCCAGTAAAAGTTCCGACAATATCGGTCCAGCTGTTCCAGATATTACTCAAAACAAATAGAAAGACAAAAAATAAAAAAATGTTATTTTGGTGTATACAGACGCTCCAATTTATTTATTTATTTGTAAAGATAACTTGAGTAAAAGTTCACGTAAAATATATTACGCGAACCTAGCAAATTAAAGAATATTTACCCTTGAATGTTTAAATTG
>DWON01003831.1:0-17294 GCA_018251015.1 Phocides pigmalion okeechobee | reverse complement strand
GCGGCACCACCGCCACCCTCATAACCCGCCGTAAAGTAACATGTTCTTCATGTATTGTGTTTCGGTTGGGGAGGTGTAGTTGCCGGATACACATTATTTGACGCGACCATCTTAGTCTTTAGTAGTAAGAGCGCATCCGCATCCATCCTAAAATAGAACTTCTGTTCTATTTGAGACTGGACCTGGTTGTCCATGGGCTGCAGTGACCACTTAACACCAGGTGGCATGCCCGTTTCTTACTCTTTCGCAATAAATTAAAAAAAAAACAAAATGTTACGAACTTTTTTGTAGTTTGTATTTACTGTACAGTAGCGAGTTTTAGGTTTTCTTTCAATTTAGGTAGATGTTTTATAAAATAAAATAACATAACAGGTACTTGTACATAAAAGGCCCATTTCTGTTCACAAAAACCTATTTTTACCAAATATTCTGGTATTATTCTGGTTCGAATATGTAGGTAGTAAAACATCATGGATGAGAATTGAACAGGTTTAAGACAATGAGACACGTTTTATGAAAATAAAATAGTTGTTTATCGCTTGACCATGTTTTTTGGGATATATTTTGTATCCCCTACTGCCGAGCATGGATTTATCCCTAATACAGATAATGCAAGGAGGCACACCTAACCTAACACATTGTTCCAATACGGATCGATAGAGACCGATAACAAACAATGTTACTTTCCGTTAGCTTTATGATGCTAAAAACTAGGACTAATAACTTAAATTAGCTCCAGATTATACTTAATTTAACACTTTCCTTGCAGTGTACAACACTGCTGTGTATTGCGCGTCGCAACACGCTTGCGGCTTTTACACATCTATATTGTACCTACAAATCTGTATGGATTACAGGCGAACAAAAGTGCCGTGTTTACGTCGGCGCTACAAAACTTGGGGCGGACGTTACGTCTGTTCATTCGTAGATATACATAAATGCAAAAATACAATATTTCAGTGATTTGTCGGCGCATCATCAGTCTACAGAAATAAGCTCCAGTTTAATCCGCCTCTCGCAACGTTAACCCGATCTACTATGTGAGCACCGCAGTCAGTATGAAACAGTCACAATCTGCACAAGCGGCAGAGCTATGTGCGCTTTGTGTCAAACAAAAACAATAAATAACTTTGTACAAAGGTGCCGCCGTCATCTTATGGATTAATTCACTTAGTCGCCGCCTACAACATCCACTTCCTCGGGAGAGAAGAAAATAAATCTCTGACATATAAAAATACTAACACTACACTACGTTTTATATTTAATTGCATGAAATCGTATTGCCTATTTTTTTTAAATAGTATCCTATCGCATGTATGAAATCATATTGAGTCCTGTAGTATCGAACCGTATGGTATCGTATGGTATTGTATAATATTTCATTATATGTATTATATTTTAAAACTTACCAAGATCAACAGCTGCGCGGACCCGTTGCAGCGCCATAGTCTTGGTGACGGCCAGCCAACGATCGATCAGCGGCTCGAACCACCTGCCATCATTAATATTACTGCAACCATCTATTATGCGTAAAGTTCGCTTGTAATGGTCAAAGTCTTTAAGTAGGTAGTAGAAAATAATGCCTGTTATTTCCAAGAATATAACTGTGAATAATTGCTAACTGAATTTTCTATCACACATCATAATTATAGGTACTTATTCCTTTCATAACGTATTGGAAGTTTCTATATTATGTATTGAGTGCCAAAAAAATTACTTATACTTTGATTTCTTACACGGTGGAGGTGACACCGCAAAAACTTGTATTCCAATGTATTTCTGTGGGCAATCTTCAGATACGACTTTTTCACTTTTAGTATGTAAATCATATTGTCAGTTACCGTGATCATATACTTCAGCATAAAAAAACCGAAGAACTTATTACATATCTGCTTACAACAAACTCTCAAACACACGAAAATATTTATCTAGTTAATTTAAGCAACTGTTTAAATGTTAGCATAGTGTTTACGGTTTAAATGTTAGTTTGAAATGATATAGTTAATTTTATGATTCTTTGTAATAATTTGAATACGAAGGAATGATAAAGAAAGGATTCCCATTTTCTTTGTTGTTAGTATTGCATTCAAGGTTCTTATTAAAGGTAAAAAGCTAATTGGCGTCTCACGAGCAACGTAGGCGACGTTTCTTTGAATTTCTTGAAATAGAATATTCGTTTCAGAACATGAACTCAGTGAAACTGTTAATTATTTTCCTACGCTTCAATAGAAACATCTCATAATAAGATCATAAGAAAAGGTGGATTAAAATTATATTTTTCTATTATTTAATTTCAAAAAAGTAAATGAAATATACAATTGTATTTTTCGAGAATCTGCTAAATTATTTCAAAATCTTGTCTTAACGTATTAAATGGCATAAATATTTTTAAATGGAAACCACTATATTTAAATTTACTTCATCTTACTCAGTAGTATAATTCTATATAATAGTATAATTCTGAATCGATTATGCGTTTAACGAACTTTTAAGATTTTTTTCATTAGGAGTTAAAAAAATAAGTTCGTACAGTCCGTAAGATTTAACGATATAATATGGAAAACAACATTATATTTTAGATAATTATAAAATCATATTTTTGCTGGATTTGTATAAAATGTAACCTGAAATATGTGCTTTTTCAGACACAGGCGTATGACTATTATACTTTCCTGGTGGATCCAGCTTCCAACCCACCTTATAATTTTCGCGAGGAAAACCTCGATGTACTTACTAATAGTATATTATTTGTGAAGCATAATGATTAACCATTTTATAAGTTATATCTATGAAAATATTCGATTACTTTACGAACATCCCTTACTTAAAACAGGTTGATTGCACTAGGCAAACGTATCAGGTAGCAAGTGCCTAAATGATGTTTACAGTGAACTAATGGCCGCTCGCCTGTTCTTTGTACCTGCCCGTAGAGACCTGTGTGTAAACTCCAGCAATTTATGGTAATTTATTTTTAATTGGTTTTTATTTATACATATGTCTGCTCGCTTATAACCCCGCGCGAACATTTCTATATTTCAGGTTACTTATCAGGTTCAAAGATAAGGGCATGGACAATTAATTTCATACATTTGATTCTTTTTCTAAAAAACGACAATGATTTAACAAACAATTCTTATTTAGAGAAGAACTTATTAAAAGAACTATATCATTTGCTTAATGTTTGGCGCAATCAGCTTACTAAATTACGTAGTCTTTGGTGTTGCTGAAGTTATTATATTATGATTTAGTTGTAGCTAAAACGCAATAATTTGATCAGAAAGGGAATTTTAATTCGGAATGTTACTCCAGATATAAAATCTCTGAAGCACGAACAAGATCGCGGGTGAATGACTGCGAAAATTAGGTTTTTTCGTCGAAGGATGAAATTTCTTACAAAGTTTTCAAGGAAAGCGTTATGGCTCCCGAAATATAGTCATGTGACGTAATTTGTGCCTATGTCGATTGATATTTATATATGACCTCCAAAAATAAGAAGGTGATGTTTGCCTGGTATTTTCTTGTATTCCCCGAAATATTTAGCAGCTGCAGATTCTGAATTATGTATAGCATTATTAAATTACAATGTTCCGGGAAACATATAAGTAGTGCCTACTGAATATACGGAATATTTAAATGCTATACATAACATTTTGTTTTTTTTTTTAATACATTATTATAGTAATACGAGCTATTGTAATAAGTAGTATAATAATGCTAATTATACTAGTTATTCCAAATTATAATTATAACTAGGTACCTATACAGTACAGGTGACACTACTATAACTAGGGTACGGATGGTTGATTAGGTGTATATGGTACGAAATGGTGCGAATAGTAAGGACTATGCGGGTCAAATGAATGGTAGGAATAGTATGGATGATAAGGACGGCACAAAAAATGAGGTGTGGCTGTATCATGGACACGGCCATGTGTTGTACGTGAATAAGTTTATGTAATGGGTTATAATGTTAGGTAAAATATTTTTATTTGACGACGATTTTGACGACAGCTGACGATTAAAATTTAAACAAACGTCGAAGCTTCTTCGGTTTAAAACTTATACTAATTGCAAATCTTGATACGCAGGAAAATAATCTCAAACTGGCGGCGCTTTCCCCTCCACCGCGCACGATACGTCACTGTTCTCGCTTATCGTAATAAATTCTTTGATCCTTTAGCTATCCAGTATAATTTTTATTTTGGATTTAGAGGACAGATTCGAAACGACAACGCCAAACTAATATCCTCCGAATTTATTATCATTTGGTTTTTTGAATTGCCCTCGTATGGCAGCAAATTCAAATACATATTCATGTCAATAGAAATAATAAAGACATTTTGGATTAAGGAAATGGTAGGTATGGTGCGGATGGTACAGACGCTCGGACAATACTCACATGTAGGCATCTAGCAGCTGCGGCGGCGGGTCGTGCGGAGCATGCGCGGCGTGCGCAGGCGCAGCGGCACACAGCTCGCGTACTGCCTGAAGTACTTCGAATGGCAGAGTCTTCGCTGTCACTACGCATGCTGTCAAACAAATATTTTTTGTGGTATCTGAAGCCTCACCACTTCTTAAACAATTTTATTTTAAAGTACTTTGAAATTTATTATTTAAGAACAAACTTTCCAAATGGTGACGCTCTATGTAATTGTTATGAATTTAAGACAGAGAAATAAAATAATAAACAAGCAATTTTCCTTTAAATCGCCTCATCGACTATCCTAAAGTAAGATAAGTAAGTAAGACAGTTCTGGTACTTATTTAACAAGACGGCGATAGCCCAGTTGGTCTTTTATACAAATTCATTGTGTTAAATGTAAAATAAAAACACAAGAATTGCTTTGCGGTAAATATAGCTATGATGTTCGTACCTCTCCAACCGAACCGTACAGATATCTTACAAAATCTATAAATTCTGACAAGAAAAATAATCTAAAAATACAATAGTATATGTTGAGGTACGCTATAAAACCAATAATCTAAAAGAATAGATGTTATGAAAAGGTCATATAAATGAACAACATAGAATAAGTATTTGTTGATTGGTTCGGATAAGCCAGCCATTTTATCAGACTTATAAAATTCGTAACTCCTCTCTAAATCACAATGTGTAGGTTTTCGCAAGGAAATATTGAATTAATTTGTCCTATTCTATAAATTGTCTTACTTGCGGTCCCTTCCTCATCGTAAACATCGTCCTCGGCGACGCCACACCAGCCCTCGGCGACCCAATGCGCGACGCAATGGCGCACGTCCTCCGTCAACTATTTACAGTACATGCATTGATATATATATTTTATGTTAGTAGATTAACAAACGAGCGTACCACTTGATGATAAATGATCGTTACAGCCCATAAGTATCCACATTCAACCTCAAACAGGAGTGAAGTTCTGTTTGATGCAATGCTAGTTTACGCAGACTAAGGTAGGTAGGCCCAAATAAAGTGTATTCATAAAATTCATCAAATGGCTATCATACCTCTCCGAAACTTAAGTCTTTCAATTGCTTCAGTGCCCATGATCATGAGGATAGAAGCAACACAAAAACGATAAAGGCCTTAATTGAGGTCGGCCACACATAGGTATAATGTTGCCCCTGAGTACTAAGCTAAAACGCTTCATGTAAATTTATCTCCTCTACTAAACACTAACCAAAACGCAGTATATTTGAACCTATTATTATACTATTATAATAATTTCTACAAATAGAGAGGTCTAAAAATAGAGACAAAAGTAACGATAGCCTTTCGCGAATGAAAAAGCAACTGAATAAACCACATGTACTAGTAATGTAAATAATAAGAATAAAATTGGACCTAATCGCTGTCTGTACATAGAAGATTTATGAGAAAAACTATTGTTAAGGCTCTTTATTAACGCAATAGGAACTTAAACAATAGGTGCTACATTATTGTTAGTTTATCCGTGCGTTTGAGTGCGCTAATCTCAGAAACGGCATAACCTGACTAACCTTGTTTCATTTTATTCGGTCTATAAATAAAAAACTTATGTCAATGTAAAGTTGCGGGTGTGGAGCTAAGTATTAGGAGCTTTACATTCGGCTAGTTTTATGTGGCTTTCCTGTATATTAGCAACCCTAGAAAAATGTACTTTGGTTCCCAATGGCCATACGTGAAATATCATGTATAGAGAAGCGTTACAGCAAATTCAATCGTAATTGACTTCGGTCACCTTCTACTTTATTATGAATCAAATATAGACCTATGTGATAAAAAATCTGGAAAAACCCAATAATTGCAGCCCTCTACTCCAGCAGCTGCTAGTAGTATACATATCGAAACTGTATTGTAGAATTGAGCTACACTATCTATATAATTACAACATATATATATATATATATATATTGTCGTCGGTGATAAGCTTAGTTTGACAAAATAACATCGATCTATTTCGATTTATTACCCCTGAAAATCCCCAAACACTACAATTGATCATAAGAGATACCGCTTCAGACGGCTGTCAGAACGAAAATCCCCATAATATTGTACGATTCTGTCATTCAATTCTAAACTAAAAATATAATTCTAAGCTTTTTATTGCGACCAATGTAATAAGATCGAACCACAAGGATTTACGTGTACCAAGGTGAAGGTGATGTAACCGCCTTCCGATTCCACCATTGGAATCTAAAAATTCTCTAATTATAATTTCTTAATACTAATCTAACAAGCGGACAATGGATCAATGGATACATCTATCAATATGTAAATTGTCTGAATACTCATACAATGAAAAATTTATAAGTGTGACGTATACTATATACAAGTATGTACATATACTAATATACACTAGTACATTAATCACAACAAAATAACAAATTGCGTATGAATATTTTAGAAAACAAATGTTCAAACATGGAACGAATTTCTTCTCGTTATCTCTTTTCATTCTAGCCGTCTGGGTGAAATATACTCTCAACTATTTTATGAAGAACACACACACAAACACAAAAGAACACAAACAACAACAACGGCTCGTGGGGCCCGCGTGCCAAAAATTTTTTCAAACAAATAGTACCACGTTTAATCGACACAAGAGGGCTGGTTCTTATCTCGCGCAGAGAATTGCGATTGCTATTCAGCGCAGGAATGCAGCTAGTGTTCTTGGAAGCATGCCGCATGGGCATGGACTCCCTTTAGATTGTTTAGGTTAGGTTTTTATTAGATTTAGTTGTAAGATTTTCATCGTTGTAAATATGAAAATATTTAAATAAAATAAAAAAAAACAACTGTAGCATGAAATATTCACTAGAATCATGGAATAGTTTCATTTAAATTTTAGTAAAATAGGTAGAACACCTGCATTTAAATTACTGCGAATTTCATTTCGATGTGAAATATCTGGTAACACGAAATGCCGAAGCTTCGGGCATTCAACGTTCCAGTTATCGACGTTTATTTGTAGAAAAAAGTATAAAGTAAAATTGTATACAACTCGAACATTGAAATAAAATCGATAGGAAGGAAAATAAAGGGTAAAAAGGATATTCTGCTTCAAGAAAATAAAGGGTGAAAAAGGTTCCTATCTTTTATTAAATATAATTTCAGTGCGAAGAAAATGCACGTCATGTAATCCATTTATCAAGGAGATTAAAAATTAAAGCGGAAAAGAGTATAAAGGAATTTATAATGAACCTTGCAAAAGGCTATTTGAAATAAATAATACTCCATTATTTATAACTAGATCTACTCGTATTAACTTGCGAGATTGCGATGCAAAACCCCGATTCAATTCGTTGATTGATTTTCGATAATATAAAAGAGGTAAATACAAAGATATATTGTGTTGACGAAAACTGATAAAATCTTGACGACACAATATTCACTGGGGACTTGAATATCGTGTACACATCATTACTTGTAAAGGGTGAAATTTCAGTTGTATCCGTGAGATACACCCGGAGGCGACGTATCTGCGTAATCGTTATTTAGGTCTAATTTTTTTTAAAGATATTGTCACGTTTATCGTGTGTTCCATCTTACTTTTATATAGAAACGTCACAATACGGGAGTTTTATTTGTTATCCCTTTTTTTGGACTACTCAGTTTTATTTTCCCTTTATTTTTTTATTTGTGATTCATATGGATACCAAACCAATGGGTGTTAAGGGATTTGAACCTGACATTAAGTGTATAAATAGATAGAAATATATTATTAAACATATAATGTAATATTCAAATTACGTTTGAATTCGTCATTAAATCAAATATTATTTCGGAGGATTCGCCATAAAACTTATTGTGTCTGTTAACAATATTGTTTACAATAATAGGCAGATACAATTCCTGAAAATACTAATTTAATTTATTTAATTATTAACTGTACTAATTTAGGATGTAAAATTTTCCATGATTCATTAAAAAGTTACATATATACTGTAAGTATTAAATAGATGTATCCAAGATAACGATACTTGATTTACAAACAACATGTAGTCATAGATAAAAATAAATAAAAATACTCACCATTTTATCAATTTGTGTGAAGACAACGTTGAAATAAGGAACGGCGTTTGTCCTAAAACAAGAAGCTTATGTTATTTTCTAGAATCGTATCAGATATTTGAAATAGAACCAGACGATGTAAATAATAACTCGGGTCTCATGGGCCACAAGGACTCCGCACACAACTCAATGGTTGAAAATTGAGCAGACATATTATGACAATATGAGAATATATACCGAACAAAAGGGTATTGTTCGAAAGGGGAAAATTCTAAGAGATGATTATTATTGAAGATGAAAAATCTTGTACGAGAATAATATGAGGTTGGTTTTTTTAATATAATAAGGTTTATTCTTCGAATAACATTGTCGAGCTCCATGAATGGATTGGTTTCTTTTACGTAAGTGAAATTAAATTACAACAAACACATACATGTTATTAATACATTATTAGAAATGTCAACAATAAAATATTTTTCTAATAATCCTTCAAGCGGTATTTTCCTTATATTTTTACTTATATACCTGTTTGATCGCGTAAATGTGCAACGTCAATACTCAGGTACTAGCTTAAACTCTTGTATTATATCATGCTTGAAATAAAATATAATTCATTTTATAGTGGCTTTAAAAACTGCATACATTATTTAAGAAATTCATTACAATATTAAACAGATACAGACGAAAAATATTGTCTATATAGTGTTATTATATAATGTAAAATAATGAATATATACTTAAAGTATACGTACAACGGCTAATATATGAAATTAAAGTCAATATCAAGTTTAACGTTTTATTGGATTACTATTTCTCGCTAATTGCAAATGATATGGTCTGCTAATGAAGCGTAATTATATCGTCGAGTCTAAGATATAATATATCGTAACGTACATTTCCATGCGCACTTACTACGTTCTATACATTTCGAAAATAGAATTTGTTTATCTGATGTGACATATCTTTATTTTAAAAGCTTTGCATTAACGTTAACAGCTACATCAGCAATAGTTAAATACTATTATATTATCGCTAAAATGTAGCAGATTTTATCAAAGAGTTTTTCGCTATCAAAAGACTTTCGGTAAAATAACGAAAGAGGCAAAGTGGTAAATCGGAAAGGTCACAAAGGAGAAAACAGCTTTTCGCTATTTGATTTCTTAGACGCCGTCTACCGTTAACTATACAGAGGAATTTCAGATTGAAGTATTTAATTATTTGTGATAGTCGGACCGACGGAGAAAATTAAAAGATGGAGGCAACTTTTTGTACAAATAGTATCTAGCCTCAAGGATATTTGATGGCAGATAAAATACAATCAATTGGACACATTTTGTAGAATAGAGGTTTCCATTTTCTTATTTTCTTCATAAATATTTGTGTTTATTTTGGACATGACAACTCTGACATAAAGAAGTTTTTATCCCGTATCTGACAAAGAACTTGTAGACAAAAACCTTTGAGAATTTTATGATCTTTCACACGTGTAGGTTTCCTGACGATGATCCCTTTCAACTTTATACATGGATAAGATGTCGACTGCTAGAGTTAAAGTACTTAAAATGTATTTTTCCGATAACATATGCGATAAATAATCTTAATCTTAGTAATTAAACTAATAAATGAACTTACGTTTCAAAGAGCGGATGGTAATAGGTGAGGCCTTGCTGGAGGTCGATTTGTACCAAAGTGATGAGGTTGACAAGGTCTTCACCACGCTCGGACTCCGTGTCCTGCGCGCAGAGTGCCTCGTACCACTCCGCGGTGCCCTTGCGAAGGGCAGCCACAATCTCGCCCCTACACATATTTAATCTATTACTACAGTTATCTATCCAACAGCATTTTAAAGTCCACAATTGAGAATAGGTATCTAATAGAGCAGTCAATCTGGTGATGTGCCCTAAGAATCCAACGGTTTTATTTGTCAGATCATTAATCTACTTGGTTCGGGTCCTTTTTATACTTACTTAACAAACGCATAAACATCTGTAATCAATTTCAAAAAGGATAGAAATATTAACTGAGTCAAGCACTGATATGTTGCTATCCTTGAAGGCTAATTTGAAACGTTTTAGCGCATCTTCCTATACCATACTCTTCAAACGAGAATGTAGCAGCTGTTATTAAGCAACCATACATAGTAGCGGCGGTAGCGCCTAAGGAATTAAATGTTTCTCTTTACCACTAAAAGTTGTAGTCATTAATATATATCTGATTAAATCATGGTAGGTGATGGGAAGTTCACACCAAATTCTTCACATCTCCAGACATTTTGTGAATGTAACAAAAAAATTATGAGTCTCAACTTTCCTAACGTACGTGGTCAAGTTTTTCAAAGCTGACGTTACATAGGTATCCAGTTTTTAGTACGAAAAAATTTAATTTCGTGTGTAAAAACAATAAAAACATACACAGAAAAGCTTTGTGTAAAGGCTTATATTAATAAAATACATGGTTTCAGAGTACAAAGTAAAAATAATTAAAAAAAATCTCTTGTGAAAAATAGTTTTTGAAAAATAACAGACGTTTAGATGTCAGCAATTTCTATTTTCATCAAAGTTAAGTAACGTCGGGCGCAGTCGCGAAATCGATGGGTGACCACGACCTCGATTGTTACTTTCATTAAACGTTGTCAGAGGCCTTGTTAACGACTTCAAAACATCTGTCGGGATGGTTAGCCACTAACCCATAACCTCACGAACACACCTCATCTAAGTCCCACTGAATTATAGGGAGAGACCCAGCAGAGGAATATAAAAAGATACTAATCCCAAATTACGCCAAGCAAGTTCTATCCAAATCGTGTCCACGAAGACGGATAAATCGGATAAATCTTAACATAACTCGGAAGCGTGCTTTTAATTCCGTTATCAAAATTTACTTTAGATCTTTAAAAGGATTGACGTTTAAGTTTTCGTTCCTCACCTGATTTCGTTTTTAAAGGGACAGCATCGCCAGAAGGATTTCATTTGCGACACTTGGTTCAGACAACGAAGGAGGTGCTCCAACCTGTGAAAATACTTATTGGTACAGTATTTAAGGAATTATAACAGTCTATTTTTTAAAAGATTCTATACGAAAAGGTGGGCGGCTTGTTGTTTGTATCTGAATGCTTGTCACATGTCTCTTATTTTTATAGGAATAGTGAAATAGAACTGAAATCTTCTTAGTTTTTGTGTTATATAGACACGCACTAAAGCAAACATTGATATTACAATAATATTATAAAACCTATTGCTGTCCTACCATTAGGCGACTATGTTTCAAACCTTCGTCGATATACGCATAAGTTTTGACATTAATGACGTCTGAACAAATGACTATATAAAACAAAAAGTAAACCAAAAACCATTCAAAAATTGTCACAAAAGACTAAGTTTTATGATTATAATTAGTGCAAACTCCAAAGTAAAACAACAAATAATTAAAATCGAGCTGGTAAGAGTCACGATCACACTAAGAATGCCTATAAAAAGCGGTGTGATGTTTACGTTTGAATTATATACGTAATGCTTTACCGCTCCAAAAAAAATATAGCGCTAACCATGGTAAGGCAGAATAGATATGGGTGGTAAGATAGTCAATCATAAATATATGTTATCGATTCTACTTGATTTCTCTATTTTTGAACGACATGTACAGCATTTATACCTTTAAAAGAAATAGATAAATAAAATCAAAGTATATCAGTTCCCGCAAGCGAAACAAAACATTATTCATCTATGTTTGAACTGAATTGAAAACGTTTATTCAATATAAACCACAGAGTAAAATAAACCTAGGCAGCGAAATTGAATATGAGAATGCAACGAATCAAATGAAATGAAAATATTAATTGTACGCTTCATAGCGTTGTACTTTTGCGAATTCCGTAATTATTTTGTAAAAGGTAGGTATTTACGCAAATTATAATGTTTTTCAACTTAAAATTTGTATTGTACTGTTTACTTCATGCTCATACATATATTATACATTCAGTTAATAGGTGATGCTTATGCTATTTATAAAATACAAAAGTGGTTCTTACCTATAAAACAATTAAGTTATATAGTTTTGGTAAAAAAGTCTTTGCACTATGTACCGAATACTTATAACTTCTTTACTTCGAATCAAATACTTATGACTTAATAGTTTCTCAAGGTAGTTATAGTCAGAGAGCCACATTGTGTAATATTTTGTAAGGTAAACAACAGAGTCAATATAAATACTTGAGTGGCGTCATACAGAACTCCTACAAAAATATCTGATAAGAAATATAAATACGTCACGCTATGTGCGGGTATTAAATACAATATGAGTACACACACATACACGAGTGTATATAGCACATACAAGTGTATCTATTACAACGTTATTACTATGCAAATAACATCGCATAAATTTAATGGAAGCTAAAGATAAAATTAGTAACCTTTCACGTGAAGTTCATGTAAATTAGGTTTGTTTTAGGTGTATTTACAACTGTCGCTACTTTGATTAGAAACATAATAATAACGAAGCCAATCTGATATAACAATAATGAAAGTTGGATGGGTTTTGATAATAACATTTATAGGTCATAGAACATTTACTGTTCCACTGGGGAAGTACTACTGCCACAACCATTTTTAGCACGTAGCAATTCTAGAGTTTCGGAGGAAAGCTGTGAATCTCTCGCACATCTTGTAACAAAGCATCTCTGATCGACTTTTCTGAGGAATCCTGTTCTAAACGAAATTCTTGCCCGATATCCACGGGCAACAATAACCACTAATCATTAAGTAATCTGTAAATTTATTATCTTCATCAGTGTTATAAAAATATAAATAAATCTTTTTAATAACAACTACAATATGCAAAGTTGTAACATTGTTATTGTTTGTTGTATCGAACTTGCAACATTCCATTCTAAAGTTTGTCTTCAACAGTAACTGTGCGTTGGTCACTAGTTCAACGTTTTATGTTATACTCGCTTATATTAAATTCTTGCACATCATAGTAGACATTCCGCTTTTCAATACTAAAAAAAACAGTATGTAACGTTATCACACGATTAAAATAGGTGTAGCGGAGGTATTGCCGCACTCGAACCTTTTTTCTCTTTATCGCTCTCCCTATATCTCAGCATACCTTTCGTTCTCAATCCCTTATCCCTTTCCCTTTTCCTTTCCCGTTTTCTCCTATTCCCGTTTTCTTTTTAATCTTTTATCTACTTAACCCTTTCTCTCTCTCTCTCTCTTTATCTGTTGTTATTTGCTTTTTTATTTCTGTCCCTTACTTGTTCAAGCTGAGATGGTGTAGCACAGGATACAGGTCCCTATGGAGACGAAGCTGATGGAGCGCGCGATCCACGTATTCCCCGAAGCAGTCAGCAAGCCAGCGCTGTTCATCGCGGGACACTCCCACCCCGCTGGCCCCGTCCGCGCTGCTGCTCGTGCCCTCACTCGCGCACCAAGCCTTCTCAAGCTCAGAGAGCAGCTTGTACATGTATCTGATAATCAAAGATACCTAGATAACACCAAGTTAGTGTAAAAGATTAGCAAGAAGCTGGTGTGTATTCTTGAATTAATGTTTTGTGGTTCTTTAAAACGTGGACATGACGAGTACCCTAATTCGCGCTCTAAGCAATCTAGCATAGTATCCTTTACATAAATTCAGGAATCAATGATGATCGTACTAAAATAATTCAATTTAAACATTTTCTACGTATATTCTATATCGTCTGCTTAAACACATATTTTTGTATACTACGCTTAAAGTACAAATGTCTGCTAATATCATTCCCGTAGATATGATAATTATAGGAAATACAAATAATTTTGATTGATTGGTTTTTAACTCTTTTGTTTCTTGTTGATGTCAGCAAAATCGAGTAATTCCTTACTAAACACTACATATCACCGGTCAAACATTCAGGAATTGTTATGATGCGATACAATATTTATCACCTCTTCGCAGTCTGATCTGAGACTGACTTAAAGTCATAATAGTAATAATTGTATTCAAGTATACATTTAATTAATATTTTAAAGTTATTTTCTATAGGCACGCACATTTTATGTATTTACAAAGGTAATATAAAGTCATATATTAAATAATAGTTAACAACAATAAGGTGTATGTACCCTTGCTGTTTATATTGTTTCATCCTGATTTAATTACGCTAATGGAATTATTTGCTTCTAAAAGCTCAGGTAATTTACTACTGTAAACAAGTTAGTTACTTTGTTGTTTTAGTTTTAAGATTAAGGTTTGTTCATCTTATTCTAATTTTCAACAGCATAGTTATGCTATGTATTTGCTAAACAATCTTACATTTCTGTTTTATTATTAAATCTAAAATCGTGATGAATTTCACGACCCAAACATCGTCATCGTCATCAACAATATACAACATGAAACAACAGTCCTGTTTAAAGTTGTAGGTGACTATGGGCATACTCCATAACATTAGGTCACCCACCTACTGGCTACGTGCTTCTTTTCACATTAAAATACTTATTGCTTGCTTAAGTGGTAAGATTGTTGCGACGTACTTGGGATCAAGCGGAGCGTCGCCGTTAAGCCTACAAGCGGCCGCGAAGCGAGCTATGGCGGCTTGTAAAGTGCTCATGTCGCCTTGCACAGCGTGCTGGTGGAGTAGAGTTTGTGCTGCTCCACACAGCTCGCCCTCCCACGCGCTGCCACTCTCGCATTCAGCGCCGCTGGCTGCACCAGTAGCCGTGTCCACTTCGTGAGCGAGGAGCACGCCGAACAAACGCTCGTGTTGTCTCACCTGTTGTATTATACCTCGAATTCAATTAATCTTAAAATTTAAATTAATTTTAGTCTATTACATACATTACAATACACAGTGGTGAGGTCCATCTACTAAATTCTCGCACTTAGAAACTCGTGCATAATATACACTTGAGACGGCTTAACATACATGCATTACATACTTACAGGAAAGAAAAATAAAAAAGACAAATAAAATTTTTTTTTGAAGGATTCCGTAGCCAGAAGGCTAAAATGAGCTGACTTATAATTTCGTGACGTTCACCTGTCCGTCTGTCTATTTGTACAACTATATGTGACAGCTTACACGGAGATTATTACCATTTTAATGTTGAAATGTTAAAGCGGCATGTGTTCTGTAAATCTTTATACAATGATAAAAATAGCAAAATCATCAAAAATATGTAACGCCATACATGTAACCCATAGACGTTGGATGTACGAGTATTCGTGTGGTTTACAAAAGTTAGTCATTACTAAAGGTTAGAAACAGTATGACAGACAAATATACCCCTCCACCAATGACTTTTGAGTTAATCATATTATGATCTAATGCTAATAAAGTACTATAACAAAAATAGCTACAGAATAAATCACTGTGAAATATCATCGATCAATCAATCGCTCAAGCTAAATTAGAGCGTATTACCTATGCTGTTTTCTTTTTCCATATAATCACATGTCCGACTCACACTTGGTCGGTTTCTAGGATTTGGCATTTCGAAAGGTCAATAGGAGCTTATTACTGAACTATTATATCTATCTTCTCTGTGTTATTCTCAAGACGCAGATTATCAGTTCAGCAACGGTAATAGCTATAAAGGCTATTTTCCAAGATTGTGTTACGTCGTTATATCTTTACAAACTGTAAATTGAAGAACCTATAACAAAGATCCATCTATTGTTAGAAGGGCTCCCTAAACTGAATAAAACCAAACACAATATTCTTGTAAATACATTATATACTAAAACGCACATATATTTGAAAAACTTCAGGGGTGTATGTCAAAGATTCGAACCCTAAGCCCCCGTTTGAGAGGTTGTAATCGTAACCACTAGGTTAGCACGGCTATTACTCTGTGTCATTATTCAACGATGCCTAATCTAAATCAATAATCTAATTGTAAAAACTGACTAAAAGGTCAAGGTTGAGACTAGATATCACCGCGCAAGTAACATAAAACGTAAAAGAAATCAAATTCTAATTTAATTGGTACCGAAATGTCCCAATCACAGAGGTCCCAAGTAAATTGGAGCAGGTAACAAGAATAATTAAGTATTTGGTTGCGACACGAGAATAATGTATTAAAATTTAGACTATTAAATTTAGACTCGTATTATACGCAATATTTGCCTACTTATTTAACAGAGAACGTAAAATAAGTGTAAACAGTGAATAATGAAATTGCGATGCGAAAACTTATTGAGTGAAAAAGCTGGCCTCATCGAGTCACATTGAAAAGCTTCTTTCACCTGCTTCAAAGCTAAATTGAATTTATCGTGTAATCGCAATTTCGTTCCACTCAAGGCCTCTCTTATTATTTATAAAACATATGCATAATATAAATATTATATCAGTTTATATTCATTCTGTAATAATATACATATGAATATAGTCCCTCGCTAAAGCTTGTTGATTCAAGTTCAACAGATCTCAATCAGATATAATTTTTTTTGCGTACAGAACTCTAACATCAATAGATTTTTGTCACGCATTGCCACAATTTAAGCGTTCGTATGGTTTATATTTCCTTTATAACAACAATAATAAACATTTCAAGTGAAAATTCAATACAATTTGATCATTTGTACGCTTTATATTATATAAACGAAACATTGTCTTTAAATTGATATATGTATAAGTTGCAATATCGCTAATTTTCTATTATAATTTAGGTATAAGATGTCAGAGGATCCACCTGATACGCGGCTTTTATAAAACCCATTCCAACTGTTTCCAATTCAACCAAATGTTTCAAATACAATTCCAAAGGTGGTAGTGCCATTAGAGCTCGCCCGGGGCGGCACCACCGCCACCCTCATAACCCGCCGTAAAGCAACATGTTCT
>DWON01003830.1:0-17295 GCA_018251015.1 Phocides pigmalion okeechobee | reverse complement strand
CCGTGCAAAATATTTGTAAACAAATTTGTAGATTATCGTGGGGTGGGCCCTATTTTGTTTTGAGTAGTATATATATATATATATATATATAGTCCAGTGGTTAGAAAATCGGAGATTAACGCTAGAGGTTCAAGTTCATTTTTGATGTGCGTATTAGAATCTAGAAGCGTCGTAGGTATGCTTAAATGACATAATTAACCACTATTAATAACAAAAACGTTTCCTACATTCATTGCCTTAAACTATGATTATTTATGTGTATGTGTTTTTTTTTATGTGTGTGAGTAGCAAACGAGCATGCAAACCACCTAATGTTAAGTAATCGCAGCTCATAAACATCCTCGTACAACTACAAACACGACGGAAATCCTGTCTGAGCTCGAACGATGCTACTCCTGAACTATAGTTCTACCACCTTTAGGTTTACGAGAGATCTAAATTCATTATATATCAGAGAACAAAAAACTAAATTAATCATATAGATAATGTACCTGGTCGGGAAGCGAAACTGGAACCCTCAGCGTGTGAAGCCGATAATAATTATTATTTAAAATTTACGTAATACTTATTTATTGTTAGTACGTACCACTTTACTTCATACTTAGATTCAAGGGTGACTGGAAGCAGAAATAAATGACTTAATATCGACAAGTAATATGTGAAATTATAGTGGTTAGGAGAAGGGAAGAGTTTCCTTTCAGTATGAGAGAGTTCAGGCTATAGGTCACCACGTTAGAATTAGGCTTTTTATTTATAGTTAGTTTTAAGATTTTCATTATTGTACATAAACATTAAATAGATTGAGATTTCAAATACGTATGTATCATCGAAAAATCGTGCGTGGGATTCGAACCACGAACTCCCATGTGAAAATTGTATACTATCCACCAGGCTATCACAGCTATTTTAGTGATAATATTACCTGAACTAATTCAGATTAACGCATGAGATCGTTTCATTAACTTATTCCTTTCGGGAGCAACATGGAGTTCTGGGCGTAGTTAATAGATTTCTCGCTTCTAAATTATGGGTGTAGGCTAGAAGTGTCTTCTTTCATGTCACCATAACATATGACTCACATGGAATTGAATTAAGTTATAATTTAGGGTGGCACGAAAAGCAAAAATAAAATGTCATAAAAGTTTTTTAAGCTCATTTTGATAAATACTTTAATTTCTATACATTTCTACCATAATTTTTAAATATGTCATGGGTTGAATTGTGTATAACGGAATGCTGCTAATTAAGTTCGTTGTAAGTAATATATAAGTATAAGTAAGAATCACATTTACATTTTTATTGGAAGGGTTGCAATCGAGCGTACAAGGCAGCTTGTAGATATTAAGCGGTCTCTGCAGTTCTACCTGAGCTTAAACGTAAATACGTTGCTTCTCCAGAAGACTAAAATGGTTGCTCTCTGCATAAATGACCCTGTTCCAAACCAATCGATATAAAATCTTGCTTCATGGTGGATATAAATGCGGCAGTGATATCTTCGAGCTTGAACTTTGTCTCAAACATATAAATTCTGCATTTATAAGAACTTTAGTGAATTTATGCTGTTAACAGTCAAATATGTCATACATAGGGCGCTATATATTTAAATATAGCAATAAGATTACAATGTTTGTGTTAAGCATCAAACATACTTTTCAAGATACTAGCATTGATAAAATGCTGACGAGTTTGGTAATCGACAATCGTGCAATAAATCGCAACAAGTAAAGTATAAAGTTCTAGTCGTCACTGACTAATGTTGAGTACGTAGACAAATAGCTCTTTACTCTTCAGTAAATGATGACCACAGCTATTCCCCGAGGCTAAGAACTCGTAACAATTTCTTCTGTATGGCAAAAATGTAAACAACTTGCTCCACGCAATGAATATTAATACGCTAAGTCTTTGAAGATGTCGCACAAAAAATTGCCAGTTGCCTTTAACTTATTTAATTCATTTTCTCAATGCTAATTTCTCGGAACAAAATAGGTCCTTAGTATATTTTGTTGCCGCTAATTACAATTATTTTATGTTATGTAGGAGTATCTATTTAGGTTTTTATTGGATCTGTCTGTATGGGTATTAAGAAGAAACTTTTATGTGCAGTATCATAGCAAGAAATGCCTTAAATTTGTTTTCAACTTTTTTGATATTACCAGTATAATTATTTGGATCACGGTTAAAAATATCATAGTGTAATTCAAGTCCAGATTAAACGAAAAAAAAACTGATGCAGTATGGTACCCGTGCAATATGCCGAAGACTGACACCATGGCCCGCCGGCGTGACATTGACTTGAAGGTTTATTTAATCAAGGCGATACCTTACCCCAAAACCCTGGGGCAGGTCTGTGTAATCCATTTCTGCCGTCTCAATCACGACTGCTGTGCAATTCACAATTGCTTTGACCTCGGGTGATAGTGAATTAAATGGAATTTCTTAGTTTACTTTCCGATTATAACATTGCCTGCTGCGAATCGGTAGTTCTTTTACTGTTTGCATTTCCATTATTATATGTGTAAACAACACTTCATCGAGATAAGTAATTTAAACTCGCTTGAAATATATATGTATTTCAAGCGAGTTTAAGTCTATCTTAGTCTAGTGAATGGTTAAAATTGGAACATTTTTTGTAATATTGTGAGACGAGAAATTGATTTGAGAGAGGCAGATAATGTTTCTCATATTTCAACAAATTTTAAAGCAGCCTGTGAGCATAAATACATTCACGGTGAAGTTTTGTCCATTGTTTCTTTGGGATAGCCTGGAAGCTTTGCTGAGCTTTCGCTCGGAGGGTAGTATAAAATTTGTATAACAAATGAGGGGCGGGTACGGAATCCGTCACAGTGGCGGAGGACGCCGCGTGGGGCGCTAGATGGGTGGCCTCTCTCTTTAATGATATGCTAAGAGTTCCGAGCTTTATCGATAATATAGAGCAATTAGCTTACGACCGCAACTCTATGAGACTTATAGTAACAAGGAACCTTTTTTATTATGACGACAAAATAGCGCTGTTTTTCGAATTCTCTATTATTTGTATTATTATTCTCCATTCATTTCGTATTTATTCGCTTTAGTTTCGCAACGATTCTTAGTAAATAAATTAAACTTATTAAATCTATGTCGTGATTGTTCCCTTTGAAATAAAAGTAAGAAAGCAAACATTTGAAATATACATTTTTTTCGCAGTAGTCTTATTTTTGTTTTATGATTAAATATATTCGTTTCTATTTCAATCTCTTAAAATTTATATAACTTTATATAGCACGTCTTTAAATACATCGGCCCCTCGGCCTCTAACAATCAATTTTTGCAACTCAAACTTTTCATTTGAATATCAAACACGTAACAAAAGTTTAGCGAAGCTCTTGTTATCTGTAGGGGTTTAGTGTTTACTAGGTAGTTATTTGCTGGGATTGAAAGCAGTTAATAACATGTATTTGTTAAATGGTGCCTCATCCAAACTAAGCTGAAGCCGAGAAACACAGCACCTTCCACGATGCACCGTGGTATTAAGCTATTAGTTATCCAAACTGGTCGATGTTTTGGCAAATAACGCGAAGTTTAAATGGTTGTTCGATGCTTAAGCTTTGATACTTGATAAATGGTTTATAGGTAATGCGACTTTGTCTAAGCAAATTTTTATATATAGTTATTTATAGATACTTATAAATATAAGTCATCATCACCAACCCATTCCTGTCCTACTACCGAAAAACGGTCTCCACTCTAAATAATAATGATTGTCAAAGTTCACCAGGCTGGTCAAGTGCAGATTGAGACTTCACACACCTTTAAAAACGTTTTGAACAACTGTAAGCCATACAGGTTTTCTCACGATATCTTTTGTATCTTCTAAAGTGAATGCTTTCAGGTGTTAGATTTAATTATAAAATCAGTATCGTATGACTAAAATTCCTTAGGCAATCTAGTAAAACATACGATATTTTCTACGAAGTCGTAAACATTTTTCGTATCAAAGTATCTCACTCATAATAAACTCTATATCGATCTCTTAATGAATCAAGACTGTTTATAGGTCGTTTCCATCATAAAAATCAACAAACCTTTTAATCCCGATATGCAAATATCTGTTTGTTTTATCAAAGTCAAACAGTATTATTTTGGTATCGGATGTTATCTGGAAGTTGATCCGGTCCAAAGATACATTATTTGCTATTCAAATAACCAGAGGCTGTTGGACGTAACATTGGAAGAACTTTTGGCTTTTTTGTTAGTAAAATACTAAATCTCATATTAACAGTATGAGAATGATATTCATGAAAGTATTTTTTCAAGATATGTCTTTTTAATGCCTACATTTACCGAAATAATTGATTTAGATAGAAATTTTTCGTTAACAAATGAAAAAGTTAAGTTTAAAAGACAAGCAACTCGGTACAAAATACGTACAAACAAGACCATACGCTTTAACTTGGCTTTAATCATTTGAAAAAGTTTAAATACGAGGAAGCTTCACATACAGCACAACAAAAAACTTGTTCTTTATTCAACTTTCATACTGTGTTCATTTTAATTAAAATACTTTACAAGACTCTGGATTTACTTGAACGTGTTTTTTAGGTTATTTGGCAACAACAATTAACTTTGAAGTCTTTATTACGTGTACTGGGAAATTAAGACGTACAAGAAAAATGTATTGCGGATGGACCGCATGAATTTTGTGAATTAAGTGGTGTGAAAATACCACCATGCTAACAGTTTTTGACAGTTTGATTGTTGTTTGATCAAGATGTTCATCGGCAAATTTGTTTGCGATACTGTTATTGTAAGTGAGATGATTTAACTTTAAGTCAGCGAAGGAAGACTTAAGAAAAATAAACACATACTTCAACAATGTGTACTTCAACTTGTAAAAATGTTTCAATGGTTCACAAATATAACAGGAAGCTAAATTACAGCTAAGAAATCTGGTAGAGATTAATACAGACTATATGGCTCAGTAAATATAATTCAATTTTGCCTTACCCTCCTTTTTCTTTAGATATGAAAACCATATCAGTAGTTTGAATATCAGAGCGGATAACTCTAATGACTAGTAAAGATTTGATCGATTTGTATTAGGTAATAACTTATAGTTATTCGATGTAGTAAAATGGACATTTATTAAAAGGTGGGCCACCCTGAAGCTAATTTCGTTTTAATTTGGTAATAAAATTAGAATTAATAACGCAATGCGATTGATTTCTTGGGTAACCACATACAACATGGAGGAATATGTGAATTTGTTATATAATTTATATGTTCAATGTGCTTATAATTTATAACTATATCATTTTTCTTAGTAGTCTTTTAGATTATAATTGTTTTGTTTTACTATGGGCACTTATGGTTAACGCTTTTTAATTACCGATATTTTGAACCACTTACGTTTCTCATGATCAAAGCTAAAATTTAATATAAATTCCGTGACGATATTACTTTAAAATCACAATTTATTATTGTTGTTAAACTTACATAAGAATTTCATAGTAGCTGTGTCGTGTTTGTCCATATTTTTCTTATTCAGTGGAAATAAATATTTGGCATGTAATTGACTCGATCTTAATATCTCATTACGCCATTATCCCATCAGCCGCAGATGAAATGTATTTATTCTGTTTAGGTTTAAGCCACTTTAATATTTTGTTTGTATTTTTTTATATTCTGCTCCTAGATAAATAGATCATATGAAAAGGTTTGGCGAGAAAACAGAGAATCACATCTTACGAAGGTATATCAGTCAATGACCTGTCGTTATCCAAAACGCCAATATTTGAAGGTATCGTACCAAATATATATATACCTTATACACATTATCTATAAATATTATAAAACAATGTCCCCGTCGCGTCTGTTTGACTGTCTGTTCGCGATAAGCTCAAAAGTACTAGATTGATTTTCTCACGGTTTTCAAAAACAGGTAAAGTGATTCCTGAGAAAAGTTTTAGTGCATAACAAGTTAACCTTTTTTTGTAAGTTGAGCGAGAAATTTAATAATCACTGGATACATATATGTGTAGGTTGTTTCACGATTTTAGAACTGTGTAAAATAAACGCGGACGAAGTCGGGGGCGCAATAAGTATATACATATAGTTCAAACAAGAACATTGCAGTTAACACTACCTACTATGTAACTTATTTAGCAAGACATATAATATGATTTTAAACGAATAAAATCGTAGAATTCATTTATTTTACAATATAACAAGTACTCACGATTGACATTATAATAGCATAAATACCTATGCGTTACCATGTATTCTTAAGATATAATATTAAATATTAATTTATTAATAGTAGAATTCTACACAGCTGCAATAGCAAGCGACCATCTTATTCCTCCAGGTTAGCTACGCATCTGTGTACGACCTCTGATAAGATTCAGTCATAATAAGGTTGGATGTGGAAGTGGAAGATGTGGAAGATTTTGTAATATAAATATGATATTTTGCAAGATATAAAAGTATACTGTTATCGTATATTAACAATAACAATAATTTCATTTAATTATATACTTCTGTTTTGTCCGCAGTTTTGCTCGCATAATAGTCTAGCACAAAATCTATAAAAGGAAGTAAAAAGTCATACAAACTTTCATCTTCTATTTTATCAACTTAGGGGTGACGTTTCCAAAATTCCATTTTTAATGTTCTATTTTGGCTGTAAGTTGATATATGGGTCCAGAATTTTCATCTTTTATATGTATATAATAATGTAGACAAAATTATAGCTGATATGAGTTCTGATATCTTGAAAATAAAAACAATATGATGTTGTACATAGTACTTACATATTTAAGTAAAACTTTTCATAAGGTAATAAATTAGCGTTAAAATATATCTTACACCTTACATTTAAGTATTTACATAGTTTTGTAAAAAGCTGCATGTTACTACGGAGCTTAGAGTCGTTACAAAGTATTTTTCGCATAATGTTTTGCATTGCAAGATTGCTTAGACATTAACGCAGGTCGTAACATAGCACCTGTTGGACAAGAATAGATTGTGGTTTTTCTACCCGGTGCTGTAGTAAAGAAATATAATTGAGATCATTTATAAAATATCAGGTTATAGATAATCTTATAATGTTATGCAAGCTATGACTACATATTGTATAAGGTAAATGGCATTAAACCGTCCGGTGTGTTTTCTTTATGAATCCCGAGTAGCAAATGAGCTTGGAATCCACCTGAACGTAATCACTGTAAACTATAGTAATCTAGAAATAGCTTCATATGAAATCGGAGCCCCCACATAGTGTCAACCAAAGATGTATTGCTACTCATAAAGGCAAATATGGTATACTCAAGTTAAAATAACTGGACAATTACTGTCTTTCCTCCGAAGAGAACTAGTTTAACCGTCCCAATTGAAGCGTACAATATTTACTAAGTTGATATAGTGACCTAATTTGGCAACTTTCAACAAGGGTGAAGCACTATGGGCTTCAGTAAGTATTTAAAGCCGGCTGATTTATAACCATGCTATTTCCTTTTCATAAAATAAATCTGTACGACATAATTGTCTGATATTTCTATTGATTAAAAGAAACGATTGGTGAAGACACTAAACGAGAAACCATATCGCGTGAAACTAAACACGGCATTGGATAAATAGTTTCAATGTTTTAAAATTTCCATCAAATGGTTTTAAATTAGCAATACGCAGCGGGGTGTCTCGTGGATCGAGGAAAGCTAATAAAAGTTGACAGTAATTTTACATATAAATAATATTTTCTTGTAAATTTATCGCTCAAAGCGTGTTATTTAATCTTGGGTTGTAATGTAATCATGTTTCCGAAAACTTGTGAATCTCTAGCACGTTCTTACGTGAGTTTGATACTTAGTTGACGATAGTTGAGATCAAACGTGGAAACTATTCATACACGTTGTCGTCTATAGTGAGATAAGAAAAGAAGGCGAGAACTTAGCTAAATCAAGTGTAAAGACAAAAGAATGTCAAATTTCAAAGTGATGCATTCTATTCTATACATCAAACAACAATAATGTAAAGTAGACTACATATTTTTTACGAAATTAAAGTAGGAATCGAGCTTGCATTCAAATGGTAACTAATAATTTATTTCCATTTTTGGAGTTATGCAGCTCTTAAGGCGTGTGCAGGTAACCAATCCGCATCTTATTAGCGTGGTAGACTTATGCATCCCTTCAATCCAAAAGGATAACGTGCCCGCCAGTGGAACAGTAATGTGGCGGTAATGATGGGACTACATGTAACTTTTCCTTCCACTCTCATAAACATAAGCAAAACCCAGAGAGAAAACATACATCTTTATGCCAAACCACCTTTATTCTCAACTTAATACAATCTTCTCCAACACAATCACAAGACATGCTATTAAGAATAGGTAATCTCTTTATAAACCACAATGATGGGTCACAATAGGTGACGAGCCACTAAAAAGCTAATATGTCAATAGGGGACACATGTTGCGCAACAATATACCTTTCTGGGGGCACTGTCATGCGTGTAACTTTATTAAATAGATGCCCGTGGAGGATTGATCGGGACTCGCTGACACTTCACCGTAAATGGCGTCTAATGGGGATACGAAAAAATAAACAAACCTTACAATACAAATATATTTACATATTTTGCGTTTTATGATATTTAAATACTACATCGGTGACATAATACGGTTGTCGGCCATATTTTGAAGTGAGGCGACCATTTTAGTCCTCAGCAGCAGCAACCCAGGAACCTAAGGAACCTAAACTTAAGGAACCTGTCCTGTCCGACAGTTGTATTATGTCAGTGTCGTTAAGACTTAACTCCTGACTGAAGTTATACGTCGATGTCCACTTGCTTCAGCGACCACTTAATATCAGGTGGTTTGCAAGTTCATTTTTTGTCTTCTGGTCTAAAAAAGAGCATATGATTTTCTTTATGTGAGAAGAGTAGCAAACGAGCATGCAAACCACTTGTAGTCGGAGCCAATAGACATCTATATATGTATTTTCTACAACCGAAACGTAAGTAATAATTTACGGTGGATTATCAAAGCGGCAATGGTACCTCCTCGGTCGAACAATAGTTCTCCCAACTTTTTAGGTTTGAAGTTTGCACATAACCGTGCAAGTCATCTAATTTAAATGGTCTGTGAAACCTATAAGCAGGCACATCCAAGCCCAAATAGGCCTGAAATCCTATCTGAGATAGTACGTAGATGAGTTGCTACTTCTGTCAATTAAAACGTTCCTCTTGTTTATTACTTTATCAACCTCAAATTATTTGACTGCGGATAGTGAGAGCGGTGGTGGTCCTCCACAAGTCGAATTACCTATTGACCACTTATAAAACCCAAGTCTAAAGTAGCAAGTACGGTCGTTGTAGGTTAATCATCAATTTTTATTTTTTTAACGATACATCTATGGGTGTATTACATTAGCGGGCTATGGTGTTACATTGTAATATGTACCATTTAAAAGTACTGAATATACACGTAATAAATGTACATTAAATAATGCTTTATTTAAATCAAATAATATTTTCATCTTTATAAATTGTGTATTACATTAATTTAGTTTACAGTTATGATTTTATTGTAACGATTAATGGTAAAACATTTTTACTTCACGGTCACTTTTTTTTTCGAGAACCGAAAAGTTAACAAATATTACTCACTTAATTTAAGTTCTTACCGTGATTAATAATAAAACAGAATAAATGTAAAAGCTTTTATTAAATTTTGACCTCTATCAAAACTGAATATAATTTTTTTCTGTCGTATGGCGCCGTCGTTTACCAAAATACCGACAATATTAATTTATTGGTAATACTAATAATGATTATCTACTTCTTAAAATTCGACGTAGAATGTATAAGATTACGAAATCAATAAAAATTTATGGTTGTTATACAACGTCCTCTCATAAAATAATTAACTAAAGTACGTACGGTAACGACCAGAGATCTTACCTTAGCTAATGAATGATAGATGGCGCACCATACGAATTGAATAATTTGGGAGATTTGATAAAATTGTGCTAACCATTTATCCAATAAATATTGTTCAAACCAATAGTGTTATAAATAATATTTAGTAAATTTTCCACGACTATTTCCTTCTCATAAAGTCACTTGAACGATGTCGCGGGTACTAGCCGCCATAATAAAAATATGTTTTTATTTGTATTTAAAAAATATCGTCTTTAAAATAATGAACATGTCTATTCTTTATCATATCAAAGATAAAAAATACAGCTCTGAGTAAAGCATACATATTGATAATTATTTAAGAAAGTTTAAGGATTACTCAGCAAAAGCTTAAATATTTGTAGGTACCTTTTATAGGATAGTAACATCCGCCAGATCACATCCGGAAAGGTGCCCGCGCAAATAAAGCCCAGCCATAATTCGTCATATTATTCATAAATAAAAATCAGTGCAAGATCGGCAGATGTGAAAGGATTGCACACATGTCGGCAAGGTGTTCTGCGTTACTCCTTCGCATATCGATGGCTTGTGCCAAACAAACACTTGGATGTGCAAATAAAATCCTAAATTGTATTAGAATACAAAACAGAGACACCTTTGAGACATTACGCACGATTTCTATCAACTTTGCAACTTTGTTTCGACGGGGAAAATACAACCACACATATTTCTAGTATGAATCAGTTCTTGTGTTTCAGTGGTAGGATATGGTTACCGGCCTAATTTCATATAAACCCATCTGTGATCGGTCGACTTTACGTGGAACTGTTGTAGATACAGAGTTGATTACTAACATCCATCCGTCTCCTACTTGTGTTAAATGAAAAAGGAGGTAGATATTTCTATGTACGTAGGTACTAAATAAAATTTACTTCACTACATTGTCCATTTTGATCCAACAAACCAAGCACTATAAATAATTTAAGAACATTTTAAATATAGTCTACAACAATTCCAATTTCTATGTCGTCATTTATTTTTCAGTTTTTACAAGATCGAAATTGTACCGAGGACTTACAAGGAGTGCAATTCGCGGTAACATTCAACCGAACCAGTTCCAGTTTAGTAATTAAACTAACAACTTTATCGATCAAAGAGTTATTCCAATACAGGTTGGACCACCGGGCTTCGTATCTGCATGGATAGTATGAGCGATATATAAATATTTGCTACTCATTGCTCTGGTAATGGAAATGTCAGCCGATCGCTTCTTGTCTATAATCCACCGAATGAGTTTATTACGAGTGCACTGCCCACTTATATGTAGATTTGATCAGACACACGACAATATCGTGTTCGCGTTTAAAAGACCAAAGTGGAATATGTCCCTACATTTTATAGCCATTATTAAGAAACTTATGCGGTAAATGTGCTGTAAATATACCAAAAGAAATTAAAAACGCATATGCTGAAGTAATAAAATATACGTTAAGTATTTATTTCTTTTAGGCATTTAAATAAAGTTTATGTCTCTACTTTCTGCATTTTAAATTATTGTAATTTTCTTTGCATAGCAAGTATAGATCTCCGATCAAGAAGTTTACATCGTACGTGAACAATGGGTTTTAGTCTATTGTAATTTTGGATATAGCATTGCAAAATACGCTTTAACAAAGGTTGTAATTATCGGTTATGGTTCCGTTTGCTCCTTTATCCGTCTTTGTGCTGTCGAGATGTCTCTATTTTGCGATTCTCTAAGGTGTGGGCTGGCTAAATGTTATTTGACGATAGTATTGTGAGCACGCCTGCAGTGCTATTGTGTTTTGCGATGTATCACTCCCACATTTTTATATTATTTTGCGAAGGAAGGTAAATCAAAGTAAAATGATGGATGGCTTCAGTATTCATTCTAGTGTACAATTGTATGTGAGAATTTATATGGCTCTAGGGAGATATTAAATGTTTATCTAGTTCGAAGTAGCGACCATTCACCTGGAAAAGTTTAATCGATATGGTGCTTACAAAGCAAATTTTCTTACAAAAACTTTCAAAGAACCTTCTGTTCTCGACTTTTTAAGTTTTTCAATATTAAAGTTTTGTGGTCACTTTAATAAACCCATACAAACATGAGAAGAGGAACCCACAACAGAAATCTATATTAATCATTTAGGTATCTGCCAGGCCGTGAATTGAACCCGAACCCTTTCTTAATCAGATCGATATGGTTACCGATGCGCAACGCGGGTCGTCAAATGAGATGTAGAGCTTTAGTCGTTTTTCCTTGTACAAAGCTATTTTAAATTTTAACACCCGTTATATATTTAAACGATTTTATTTAAGTTGATTTTATTTACATATATATGTCTAATCAACTTTACAATACATATACATAATTTTATCAACTCTATTAAATTCTTAAGTATATTTTTTATTAAAAAGTGTTGTAATAATTATAGTTGTAGCAAATTGCATTTAGATATGCATTTAATGGTAGTAGTATTCATGAATCAACTTTTATATTCAAAAGTACAGGTAGACCGGAGAAAATCAATGGACAAAATGAAATACGAATAACTTCTCGGAGGCGACACGAAGTCTATTAAAATCAAGTTTAGCGCCTCCTTCAATGGGATGATTGAAGGTCTCTAAACAATTCATTCTTACCAGTGTCTCAATGGTATGGCCCACATTCCTTGTATAATCTTTTTAAAGCATAATAGCATTGACAATAGCGAACCCTCGCCATTGAAGTCCATGTAAAATACTGACACTCATAGTTCTAAATTAATGTAACCTTTTTTCAGAAATTCACTTAAGGTTCTGCCGCCCAGAGCGCTGTAAAGTTTTCGAATGTATTTAAATTTCTACTCAAAGGAATTTCTGAGGAAAAACACACCTTAAGATGGGGAACGTAAAATCTTGTTTCGCTTTTTATTTATATGTAGGTATTGGTATTTAGTTCTGGTCTTTGTACCAACTGCAAATACAATAAAACATGACGTTATTTTATTCTATGTTCTGGTCAGGGTGACCGTAATAAATATCCCATTGCGTATTATACGGCACGGCAGGTTCTCCACTTGCTGGTTTATAGGAATTTAATGAGACTTGCTGTTGAAAACAATGCCATTACTATTGATCTGACAAAATAAATATTACTTAAACTAGGATATGGAATTTAGGTAATTACAGTCGAGTTGTAATAATCCAATCCTTTACACGGGGAGCCGGAGTTGGAATCCCCAGACGTAAGTCTGATTTTTTGCAGTATTGTGTGTATAAAAAAATAGTTTAAATTTTTTTTAATGGAGTAGAAAATTACGTCACAAAATAAAAACCAAAAACTTGTGAAAAGTGTGTAAAGTCAATCAAATCGGCATATAGCTATGATGGTAGCCAAAACCTTCCCTTTCTAGGAAGAGTGTTATGCCCAGCACTGGAGCAACAAATGAATGAAATGATGAAATGACGACTGAAACAAATGAATTGCATTTCTTAAAATGATATTTCGTAAAATAATATTAACATATTATTTTAATAATTTGTAACAAAATTTTGATGCCACACATCTTTTTTGGCTTGTTAATTTTTTGTTGTTATTTTGTGTTTCTAATTGATAATGCTCTTAGCGTTCTAGAAGTTTTAAATGATTCCAGAAAACTAGATTATACATGCAGCACGCTACTGGACCATCTGGATCTATACTGGATGTATACTGATAGATAATTAGAAGTAATTATAAAAATAAGAACAATTGTTTCCGGTTACGTCTAACGTATGAGATTGATTACGAACCTATTATAAGCATATACTCATTCTATAGCATTTGGCGATTGCTCGTTAGGTTTTATAAAACATAAAAACACTCTTTATTCTTAGTTTCTAAAGGTAATTGTTTACTATTGGAAGTTGAACCAATGTATACTAGTATATATGTATATATGAGATATCTAGATAGATATGATGATAAACTTTCTTAAGACGTTTCAAACACTCGATGTAACAAATGCTTATAAGTATTGAAGGGTAACAATTGTAAGTCTTGGTCAACATTAATTCATCGGCACGTGTACGAAAGTCCACATCTCTTACTTTTCGAAAACGTATTCCAGGTATCGGCCAAAAAAAAGATGTATGGGGGTGGGAGTGGCCCATATCCATTTTTTTCGTAAAGGTGCTCCCATAAAACTCGGTCTCCGTTCTTACGGAGCTCATTCACATCAGTGGTCGCGTAGAGATACAACCTCAATAACTTTTTGTCTATTCCAACTTTATCTTACCAAACGAAAATGATGCATGGACTTCAAAACAACACGCCGGGCTACACCGTGTCTTGCGTACCAAAGTACGTGCCTATCGCATCGTCTGATCGCAAACATTTAAGTCTGGACTTGAGTGAATCAGGCGTAAGCGAAAGAAGATATAATTACAAGAGCAATCCGTATAGTGGCACGCAAGCCGCATCGATCGCTAAAAGAAACGCCCGCGAAAGGAACCGTGTAAAACAAGTAAATGATGGATTCAATGCCCTACGGAAGAGATTACCCGCTGCCGTTGTTAACGCTTTATCAGGAGGCGCGCGACGAGGATCCGGAAAGAAGCTCAGTAAAGTTGACACCCTCCGAATGGTGGTCGAGTACATCAAGCATTTGCAAAAGTTATTGGATGGTGACACCAGTATTGTGCCACCTAATACAGTGAATGTAGATGTAGAAATGGATACAGCAACGTACGAAGTAGATGAAGGCGTGTTTGGTGGAAGAAACTCTCCATACTCAGAATCGGTGCCTTCTCCAGCAAATTCCGATTGTTCTTCAGGGGTTTCTTCGAGCTACTCTTCTAACAACGACTATTATTCACACAACTACCAAAAACATGAAGATATTAGTCCTGTGAATGACAATGAGCTTTTAGACTTTATATCTTGGTGGCAACAAAAGTAAATATTTGTGTAAAGAAAATTTTATATGGATCATAGGATAAGCAATCTAGTCAAATTATGTCAAATAAGATTTTATTAACCATACAACTTTTTCAAATAATTTGTAAATATGGATGATGGCTGTTTAATTAATATATGAATGTATTTTTGTAAGTAAAATTATAATAATATATTGTTTCTATAACATCAATAAACATATTATTTTAAATTATACTTTGTTTTTATGCATATAAAACCTAATAAGAACAAATTAAAAATATACATTTTGTAGATTTAAGAAGACAAAAATGTCGTAACAGTCCGATAAATTTACATGACATAAACTTGAAACCTCGTAAAACGAACTTTGAAGAATGTGATTTATTGATTTTTACCAATTTAATACGTAGAAATATAGCAAGTAATAGGACGTCAGAAAGAATGCAATAAATTAACACATTTTTGCTACGTTATCGAAAGTGTGGCAACAAAAAGACACAATGTTTCCAAAAAGGAAAAGCCAGTTCATTAATAGCGGAAGCAGAACAACCTTTTCAATTTAATAAAAGTATGAATAGTAACTGGTCAATTATCCGAGGTCTGATTACAATTACTCTAGTTTTGTTCATTTTATTCCATGCTCGATATCTCCCAGAAGAATGTTATCGGTTCGCCTGATAACATTCTGCTGATATCACACCTCCGGCGAGTTGATTAAGACATCGATGTGCGATCACACCGCCGGGACATTGTTATACAAGATTAATGGTGTTCGGTGAGATAAGAAGAGGGAGCTAAATGCATTTACATGTGCGAATAAAACGAACCTGATAAAGGGACAAAGAAATCGGTATCGAATGAGGACACCGCTGCATATTGTTTAGGTCTGTGATACACGGCAGTCGAAAATAAAAAGCATTGCGTTGTTGTCAAAATTAAACTTGTTATGTGCACTCAGATTGTAATATTTTCATTATGATTATGATTAATTTACTAACCAACCAACAAAAAAGCCCTGATTTATTCTTAGTACTGTATGAAGAACTAAATCAACTTTATTAAGTACGATAAGCGACTTTTTATCAAATTACCACGAATCGTTTTTTCTAATAATCAAAAGGATGTAATGTTAAAATCCCTTATTGGCTATTGGTATGATGACTGTCATAACATTGCTAGTTACCCTTAACTATCTTTACAATGTTTTAATATGATTTTATGTCTATATTTTATGATGACTTTCGACTTATTTATCCTTCAGAACTTTATTTCTACTTGTAAATTATATATATTTTTAAATAAGACAAATGTTTTATATATTGTCTGAAACGTAGAAATCTACAAGTTAAAAATTCTCATGATTTCAACCGATTTCTCGTATTAAGCGATTTATCAATTTTATTTATTGATTTTATTACATCTTTAGAGATGTTTTATAATATGGGGATATGTTACTGCTCATAAAATCTGATTCATTGTCAACCGTGAAGGGCCGTGTGTATTCAATATAGGTAGACTTATACAGAAATGCAGATTAAAGTTTACGATTATAGCGAACACTGATAAAAGCAATTGTAATTAAATTTGATACCTAATAATTTTAAATTTCTAACTAGAGTACTATCTTTTCAATGAATGTAACTGAGATTTATAATTAGAAAGGGAAAAATAGATCTTCGTGTTCCTGTGCTGAGTGGTGAAGATTATGTTTGCTAAATATCCGAAAACGAAATAAACGCGAGTTTAGTTCCACTTTCGCATTTCCTGTTTGTCGGTTTACGGACAAAAACTTAAGTCGTATCGTTACAAAATCGGTTCGGCAAATTCCGGAAAGTTAAATCGAATCAAATTCGATTCGCTTTGTGTCGGTAATCGTATTACGCGGCGCACGTGAGCGTTGTTCTGTTCGTGATTTTTGCGTAAAGCAAACGATAAACATTGTTGTAAATGGATTTCAGCATACACTTAAAAGGAGATCTTTTTGAAAAAGCAATAATGGTTCAAAATCAATTGCTTTTTAATTGCTCAGATCTTTAGTTTATTTACTTAAGTATTTTTACTATATAAACTGTATAAATGTTGAAATATCATTTAACAATATTTTAGTCAACTGTTACTTTAAACTTTTATGTCAAGTGTAAGTGTAAGTGTATGTAACTATATATGTTTATATATTGTGGCTATATTTAATTTCAACTTGTTGAATACTTTAATATATACGTTACGCTTCATGGTTAATAAATTATTATTATGATTGATTGAATAAGCAATGAATATTACAATTAAAAGTTGTTGAAATCATTTTATTTACGTGAAAAGGACGTAGTCTTCAAGAGTGTCTAGAATTCATATTCAGTAGGTATTCGGTCTTAAAAATGTTTACGATCTATGATGACATTTTAACATTAAGAACAGCTAATGACAGTGATTCTATATCATTTTAAATATATAAGATAGTTTTATAAATCAAGGAGGTG
>DWON01003829.1:0-17295 GCA_018251015.1 Phocides pigmalion okeechobee | reverse complement strand
CGCTGCAAAGACCAGTTGACATCTCATAGTCAGGATGCACTTATAATAATTATAATTACTATAATTAGTGCCACGTTTGATCGACGCCGCCAGATACAAGAGGGCTGGTTCATATCTCGCGCAAAGAACTGCGATTGCAAATCTACGCGGGAATGCGGCTAGCGTTCTTGAAACTAGGCACAACATTCTTTAGATTGTTTAGAATAGATTTTAATTAGAATGTAAATAAATAAAGTCACTTTTCCAACATGACATATTTTTCAAGATTCTTCACTTCAACCGGGGCGGTACCTCCGTCGCACTCATAATCCGTCGTAAAACCAAAACGGTTGGGGATATGCGGATGCCGGCTTCACTTGCAAACGGGGTGATCATCTCAGTCCTTCGAAGTAATAAATCATCTATGCATTACGTCATGCAGGACGTCTTATTTGATGTTGAGCAAGGATGCTCATTTACTGCAGAGATAATTTGACTTCAAATGGCTTGCACGTTCGTATGCTACTTTTCTGACATGTAAAATATTCGCGTTGAAAACTCGCTTAAGGGAAAACAATAGCACAAATAAAGATTTAATACAATCCAACCTAAATAAATCACAAGAGTTTTATAACGAAAACAAGTAATAAGGTGCTATTTTAACTTTCTTGCGACGGCTATAACATATTTCATGCTTGATACAGTGTGGTACAGTTTAAAATATAGCCTGAATTTATTACCATCCTTTGTTTAAAGTTTCGTAAGCTTGTGTGAATTATTCACATTTAGAAACGTTAACTTAGAACAGAAGCACTGTTTGAAGTAAATTCGTGTAAAGTGTATTTTTTTAAAGATTTTTTTTTTATATTTTTACTTGAATGTATTTTAACTTCCGATTAGTTAAATAGTAAAAAAACAATAATCGCAGAGAATTCCTATCGTTATTCAACGCGGGAATGCTGCTAGCGTTTTGGCACCACGCATGGGCACGGACTCGCTTTAGATTGTTTAGGTTAGGCTTTCGTTATAACTAGTTTTAAGGTTTTCATCATTGTAATTGACATGTAATAAGGAAATAAATATATTATCTTCTATAAATTCAGATTACTTGAATTTAAATAAAATAAATAAGCATATTCCATACTTGTTTCCTTATGTATTTCATATGCCTACATAAAATTTGCTCTTTGTAAACTATCAAATATCAATTAAAATAGACAAATCTTTATTAGAGTTAGCAAAACAAATTTTCCTTACTCTAATATAAATTTGAATGTCATGGCGATTTATAACTACGTACATAATGTCATAGAAATGCGTGTTCATGAATTGTAAAAAGCTATGGAAAATTTACTAATTTTAAATCAAAGAAAGACGTAGAACGCATGCCTTCAATATAATACCAAAATCAACGCCATACGCCATACGTCAAATCAACTATATCAATTGAAGTTTAATTCAAGTTATGTATGATCTATCAATGCCCCGATTATCCATTGCAATATTATTTCCAAGAAAGGTTTCTTGTATTACTGTGATTGCAGGAGTCTTCATACTCTCAAACATAACATACTATATCTATACAAAACCATACATACACTCAGAAACGGATGTGAGGCAGTCAATTACGTCAGCTGCTGAAAGCGCTTGATGAAAAACCGGATGCGCTAATTAATTATGCACGATCAATTTATACAGTGCTGTAGCGCTAGATGGGTAATATAATATTGAGGGAAGATTTTATGTCAATATTTTTTTTGTTTCATAGGCAGTGAGGATCTAGTGAAATATTAGTCTCTTCCAGTAGTGATTTGAGGTTTGACTCGCTTTAAAAGTATAGTAAATCATTATTACGAAACTGTAAGTATATTAGAGAAGTCTCAAAAATAAATGAAGTTAACAAAGAAGATTTCAATGTCTCAAAGTGGAATAGGTTTAATGCTCATATGCAAGGGTTTATAGATAAATGTTATTTTGTTAAAGTTATTAAGAACCGCGTAAATAATTTAAATCTACACCTATACGTAGTGATCTAAAAACTAAACAAAACAACTATAACAAAATCTCCAGATTTTTTGAGTAACTGTTAGTGACGAGCATAAATAAAAATATCCAAAAATTAAGGGAAATTGTTATTACAGCAAGATATAACGTTCCCCTCCATGTGTTAGGAGGCGTCAGGAGACTTTTTTATGTCAGAAGAGTATCAACAACAACAACAACAATGAGTGAGTAACCAGCATGCAAACAACCTGATGTTAAGCAGTCGCAGCCCATAGACATCAACGTACAACCACAAATAGGACTGAAATCCTATCTGAGTTCGAACGTAGATACATTGCTACCTCACCGGTCAAAGTTTGCTCTCTGACCTTTGGTACCTCCCCGGTCAAATTATAATATTTATATATTTTTAGAACTTCACATATTTTAAAAATTTTCACGCATATCTTTCCTTACATTTTTCATCACCGCTAAGCGTGTAATAAATATATGCTAGTATGCAAATGACTTCAAAATTAAACACGAAGTCGGAGCAGCGTGCAAAAATTCATCCATATCAATTTCCATCTTGAATCAACTTCAAACTTTCCCGAGTTTGCAGAATCTAATCAGAAACGCAAAGTAACAAGCCGCGAACGTAGATGCAGAATCTCTGTCATGTTTCCTCGTAATTAATATCTAGATTATCGTGATTTGTAGATAAAACTGCGTTCCTCCTTCACTGTCGCTTGTACGATGAAATATGTGCGTGCTGTTTTACCACAAAAATGTTCCGTAATATAAATGTATTATTTTGACTATTAATGTTATAATTTAATAACGTCTTCACTAATATCTATTTCATAACGTGATTGAAGATTCAAATTCCCTTCTTACCTGTAAAAACGCTTTTTCATATCTTCTCATTAGGATTTCCTGTGTTGTGACATAAACATATTAGATCCAGATAAACCTATTAGAGCTAAAAAGAATCTTTAGCACTTTTTATCTGGCTTGCCAGGATTGATTCCGTCACCCTGAGCGTGTTAACTGGATGTCTGGTTTTTTATTTTACGATATACTTATTACGCACATTAAGGGAAAACATGACATTGAAAATAAAGAGACTGATTTGACTGACTGAAATACTGAAGTGATAGGAAAATCACCGCATTATTGTTACGGTTTTTTATTGCTGGAAAAGTAGCAAACGAAATTAGGTGACATCTGTTGTTGAATGGTCTTTGTAGCCCCTGGACATCTACTTCTGATCTCAAATAAGTCTAAAGTCCTGCCTGACGTCACGCATACATGCGTTGCTACTCTCAAAGCCTGATATGGTCGCCTCAGATGTACCTGGTAACCGCACCTGTTCAGCCGATACACAAGAATTGCTTATGCTGGAGTATGAGGACAGCAGTGTTACCCCCCACTTCATTGAATTGTATGTTCTACCACGTTGCAAATACAAAACAATATAAAATTATTTGTCGTAGACCATAAAACAAATATGCGATTGGAAACATTACATATATAACAGACGATCTTATCACTAAAATAGCAATATCTTCCAGTTTATCATTTTATCATCGAGTAAGTAATATAATTAACATAAGAGATACGTTGTAACAATGTATAAATGTGTAAATACAGAAATATAATACACATAAGCAGGTAGTGTCCGAAAGATAAAATTGAAGAAAAGCCAGAAAAGCGGAGAAGAATGGATTTTTATTACTTATTTCTCTCAATCGTACAGAACTTCAAAAGGTGAGGGATAAAAAATAATAATCCAATTAAGACGTTAATGAACGTTCTCTGATTAAGATCGCAGTCTACGTCCGACATAATTTCTATCACGCGTTGCGTGCCGCGGTAACCTATATACACAATAAATAGTCCGCACTGGCAGTATATCACTAGAGAAACTACGAACGATCTACGAAAATATTGTATCAATTTTTTCACTGAGCACAGATGGATAAGATTTGATTGAAATTGAAAATCGAATGCCATTCGTTGATTCTACATTATTCTGATTTAAATACAGGAATATGTCGACATTATTAGTATATCACTAGAGAAACTACGAAAGATCTACGAAAATATTATATCATTTTTTCACTGAGCACAGATAGTAAGTTATATTTGATTGAGATTGAAAATCGAACACGCTTCATTGATTCTACATTACTTTGATACGCTTATAGGAAAATGTCGGTATTTATATCACTAGTATACACATTTATATCACTAGAGAAACTACGAACGATCTACGAAAATATTGTATAAAATTTTTCACTGAGCACAGATAGATAAGATTTGATTGAAATTGAAAATCGAATGCCATTCGTTGATTCTACATAATTCTGATATGTACACAGTGAATAGCCCGCATTGGCAAAATCTCATTGGAGAAATTAGGATCGATTGCCAAAAATATTATGTAACTTTTTCACAAAGCTCATAAATAGAAAGTTACATTTGATTGAAATTAAAAACTGAACATAATTTACATCAATCAAAATTAATATATATATATACAATAAATAATCTACATTAGTAGTATATCACTAGAGAAACTACGAACGATCTACGAAAATATTATATCAGTTTATTGCTAGAGATATCAGATAGTAAGTTATATTTGATTGAAATTGAAAATCGAACGCGATTTGTTGTTTTTACATTATTCTGATATGTTTACAGGAAAATATTTGCATTAGTAGTATATCACTAGAGAAACTACGAACGATGAACGAAAATGTTATATCAGTTGTTTGCCAGACGTCCCAGATAGCAATTTACATTTTATTGAAATTGAAAATTTAACGCGATTTGTCGATTCCACATCATTCAGATATGTTCACATTAAATAATCCGCATTGGCAATATATCTCTGAAGAAACTGCGAACGGTCGACGAAAATATTGTAATTTTACTGACCTCAAAGATAACAAATTAGGTTTGATTGAAATTGAAAATCGAACACGATTAATTCATTCACAATCAATATAATTGAATGTACATAATGAATAGTCTACATTGGGACTATATTACTAGAGAATCTACGAAGGATAGACGAAAATATATCAGTTTTTTCAAGAACGCCCAGAGTTCTAATAAGATGTGGTTGAAATTGAAAATTGAACGCGATTTGTCGATATCATTTTGACATATAAACAGTCCATATTGTCAGTACATCACAAGAGAAATGACGAACGAACGACGAAAATATTAAACGTATCAATTTTTTACTGTCCTCAAAGACAGAAACATGATTGAAATTGAAATTGAAATTAAATCTAGATTACTTCTTTTTGATATGACATAAATTATAATTTTCTATCATTCTGATGTCATAAGTAATTCCATGATGTCACTTTAAATGACGTTACAATAGAAACATGGTCGTCAAGTAAAATTAATTTGACGTAACCGTAATGACGTAACCGAGGTAAACGTAACTACGTTAACCTAAAATTATTAAGATACTTAAGATAATTTTTCATTTTGAGACGAGACAAAAATACAAAAAGTCGGTCATTTTATACGTTAATACTATGCGTAATCTGTAAACATCATAAAACAAAGTCCCTTGCCACGTCTGTCAGCCTGTTGATCATAAACTCAAAAAGTACTGGACGGATTTTCTCACAGTTTCCAACAACAGGTAAAGTGATTCCTGAAGAAGGTTTTGGTGCATGATAAGTTAAGTTTTTTTGTAAATTGGGCGAAAAATTAAATAGTTAAATTCAATATAGTAATTCAGTCGTCGTTCGAAATAGATGTTTCTAATTGTTAGTTTTGCAACTAGGTAACGACTGGATGCAGTTATGAAAGAAACAAATGTAAATAAATAAAACTATTACCCGAGCGACGCTGGGCCGGGTCGCTAGTACAATATAATTGATACAAGCAAATTAATTCTTTACACAAAGCAAAGCAAAATCTCACTTCAACGCATAAATTGGAACGAAGTAAAGTCGCACTTACATTTAATCCATAATGCTTGGTCGAAGCGGCATATTATGCCACAAATCTATGGCATAAGATTATCAAATGTGCGGCCGGAATGTGCGAAGTTTCTTTATAGCTCAAAAGTAATCTCGCCTTTTATTACCAGTGAAAACGTCTCTCCCTTTATCAAAAGCCGTAATAAAAATCTCATTTTCTTGTGTGTGGTAAATTTGCTTTCTAATATAAAATTAATCGCACACTTTCTATTATTAATTAATCAGGGAAGACATCTTGTATATTTCGTCGTGTATATTTTTTATTTTTTATGTTATGACAGTATATAGATTCCTATTTAAAAATTTCTAAACCTGTGATCTAATCTAATCTAGATAGAGAAACTTTTAATTAGTACTATTTTGTCATATATCAATAATTTCATAGCAAAAAAAAGTTGGATACGTTTTACCAGGAAATTGTAGGAACCGCCTAATTTAATATCTTGAGTGGCGTAGCGTCGTAAACAGAGAGTTTCGAGTTCGATTCCCGCCTAGGCAGTCTGAATGATGAATTTAGATTTCTTTTTTGGAAATATCGGCATAAATAAAATATTAATCGTGAGTAACCGTTATAAACTAGCGACCCAGCCCAGGCTCGCTCGAGTAATAGAGTTTCTATTTACTTACATTATTTTTCTTTCAGACATGCACCTGGATGCATGTTTGAAAGAGAAATGGCTAGTCATTACTTAGTTGCCAAAGGTAACAATTAGAAACATGTACATATTTCGAACGACGACTGGACTACTATATTGAATTGAACTATTTAATTTCTCGTCCAATTTACAAAAAAACTTATTGTGCACCACAACCTTCCTCAATAATCACTCTTTATGTTATTGAAAACTATGAGAAAGTCCGTCCAGTACTTTTTGAGTTTATCACAGACAGACAGACGGGACGGGGGACTTTGTTTTATATTTTTAAAAGAATTAGTTTAAAAACGAAGCTTGTTACATTACAAATTGGAACATTGTAAGGGTTATCCCTCTGATTTGCATAAGAAGACGTATGACTTGAGATAGTCAGCGGGACAGCCTTGGTTAATCAATCACGTGCCGATAACCACATGTGTAATGGTGGCATACAAACATTCTACTCTAACTAGACGTACCAGCATCGGAGTTCTTGAAATAAAACCCAACTTTTAATTAAAAAGGCAACTTTTTTACATTTATTTGTACAATGCACAACTTATAACTCAAAACGCATAACGCTAGGAAGGAATTTCTTTCGCTACCTCTTCTCCATAACGGCTACCTCTTCTCCATAACGAAACACGTTACGAGTCAGTGGTAGGATATTGTAGTGAGTGGTGAGTTCTGTTAACAATCTACTTTAAATAAAAAAAATTTTGATTTTGCTTTCTACACTAGCCCCACACTGGGATTCCATATCATAGATGTCTTGTACACAATAACACATAGACAAGTACACAAACACCCAGACCCAGAACAGAAATTTATTTTATTCGGGAATCGAACCCTTAACCTTTTAATATGCGCACTAGCCATATGATCAATGCGCCATACAGGCCATCAAATGTTCCTTCGTCCAGGTCGCATGTTTCTACAACGAAATTAAACTAATCAGTAATTTTCCTGCTAAAAAAACTAAATAAATACACATATTAACAACCTTGCAATTTGAAAAATAGAAGGGATAGAGATATAATAAAGCTACTTCTTTATTATTATTCAGAATACAAAATAAAATATAACTTAACGCCTAGAAGAGGCGGGGATCAGTCAATTAGCTTCAAAACCGATTGAGGTCGAGCTCCGAATCTACTAACATTATCGCCGTGTCTCCTATTATTGGGTACATAATTTACTATGCAAATGTTGGAGCCGAATTACAAGATAAAACGCGCCCGCTTATCAGAACAGCCCATTAGTATTAATCAAATGCAAATGACACATTGGGGGTTGTCTACACCAACTATTTTTATCTTTAAACTTTGATTTCGACGCTTATTAGATTGGGTCAGCGTAACGGGAGGCGGCACTAAACTGGAGCTTTTCTAAACTGGATATAAGCCGAAAGTTTGATGAAATATTCTATTTTATGTATCTTTCTTTAGCCTCTGTGTGTCATCTACGAATAAACAGACGTAATGTCCACATGTCTTGTAGCGCCGTAAACAACACTTGTGTTCGCCCGTAATCCATACAGTTTTGTATGAACAACATAAGCGTGTACAAGCTGCAAGCGCGATGTATGTTTTCAATTCCTCGGTTTAATTTTTGTCAATTACCACCATTGATCCTTTTTTTTTTCATACAAGTGACGAAATAGCACCTGTATAAGGACCACACATAGTAAAAAACATGCTTACAAACAAATATTTATCGTTTACGTTAAAAAAAACACACAAAATATATATTTTTAAAGTAAACTGTTTACAGAACTCTTTTTGAACGTCAAAAGCTACAACCGACTAGTACAATTTTACTTCAGAAAAGCGACTATTATGAAGATAAAAGAATTTGTGGATATCAAATAACGTTTTGTATTCCTTTAACGTTAAATTAAATTATAAATAATTTATATTACGCACATAATTTTCTAAAATCGGCACTGTGTGTTAAAAATTAAAATTACTATTAGGACAAGTAGACATCAAATTTATTTTGCGGACAAAATTTTCTTAAATCAATACTGCGTGTCAGACATTCAAACTATTACTAGAACAACTAGACTAAACTGGAATAAATTAAATTATAAATAATTTATATTACGCACATAATTTTCTTATATCAATAATCAGTTTGCGTGTAAGGGATTTAAACTACTACAACGACTAGACTGAACTTTAGTCGTAATTTCTTGGAATGTCGTACCAACGAACATAGAATGTGAATGAAGCCTTAGTCACGTCTGAGAGACACGCGTGTGCCGATCTCCATAATAACAACGTGACTAGATTAACAAGCGGAGTTAATTGATTTATATTCATACATTGAATGTGGAGAAAATAATGTCAATAAAGCTTTATTATTTGAATGAGCCGTTCTACATGGCCCCGATTGGATTAATTAACAAAATATCCTAGAGTAACTTATCTTGGATAAAAAGTAAATATAAATTGTAAAATTTAAAGGTGGGAGACCTATAGCTCGGACGGGGAGCTATCACCGCCGCCCTCATAATCCGCTGTAAAGCATTACTGGTGTTTCGGTTGGAGAGGTGCGGTTGCCGGCTACACTTTGAAGCGAGATGACCATCTTAGTCCTCACTAGTAGCAACGTATCTACGTTCGAGCTCAGATTGGATTTCAGCCGTGTTTGTCGTTGTATGTGGATGCCTATGGGCTGCGACTACTTAAGATCAGGTGGTTTGTTTACTCGTTTGCTACTCTTCTCTTATGTGATATACATATACATATAGTCTACTACTAACATCATGGGTAGAACCAAGAGACACATTAAACTAACACAATAATACGATTTGAAATTCGCACAAATATCACTAAACTGTTCAAATTACTTGTAATACATCTTACAGTAATCTCAAAATTAATATACTCAGATCAAACATAGTCATAATTAAATCCATCTCATGAGTAAATACAAGACTAAATAATGCGAATACACGTTTGTTTACTTAAACAGTGTTCTAATTGAGTTTTCCAATTAGCGAATTCGGTAGCCGAGAGCGGATAAACACACATTGGAAAGCACCTGTAGTTTATCTAATCTCATTTGGTACAATGGAGTGATTTCATTGGTGTTCGATACACACGGAAAAATAGAATAGCACGCAGTCTATGTGTATAAAAGAGGATAGTGACTGGCTTACCCAGAGATTGGCGCACAGACGAATCGCTAAATCTATGGTCTTAAAATATTGTATATACATTTTTATAGCATAAGTTAGCACTAAGAAAGAAACAGTGGACACTATACCCCTAAGGATGTAAAATAGAAGATAATTTTTTGACTCATTTTATAGATTTGTTACTATTATAAATATAGAGTAAAAATAAAACCTGTGTAATATATAATACGAGAAGAGCCGCAGGCAAAACCTAGTAAAGAGTAAACAACGCCCGCATAGTCATGTGTAAATGTAGGTAGATCCTTATAAAATGACAAAGTCGGCCGTGGTTGATAATAAGATGGGTAACCACTATTGATATTTTTTTAAGAAACTGAAGTTCATCTGATGTATAGAGATGTGATTCATAAGGACTAAGTTGGAACGCCTCATGTAATTGACGTACCACAAAGAAATCCGAAAACAACAGACTTTAAAAGTACTGTTAGATCGCAAAATAAATGCCTCACCGTTACATACTGGAGCAGCGTGGTCGTTCCTCGCCTTTCCTAATTACGGGGAAATATGCCCAGCGATAGAACAATAAAAAGGGTGCCGTGACTTAGAGCGATAGAGACATTAACTCAACCTTCCTACATAAACTCACGATGATATGAATGAAGCTTCTTCCTGGAGTATACTCTGAACTCTTGTGTCTCTACAAAAAAGGTATAAAGAGCTCTACGAAGCCGGCAATGTCGACTACTTATGTTGCAAATGTCAATAGACGAAGGTGACTATCAGACTTTTACTAGGCCAATTTATATAAAAAACCTTCATCTGTTGATCTATTTGACCGTGTGTAAGCCTCCTACATAAGTACATTCGTACCGCGACTAAAGCCTTCCAGAACCGGTCATTTTCTCTTTCACCTTAATGAACAAAACAATTGCGAGCGACGAACCGCGGACTAAATCACACGGACCCAATAAAAGAGAACCCAATAAAAATAGGGGTAATCAATACTTATTTTGATTGTAACAAGGGTCTTGTAGGAATGTTATTCAAGGTAAATAGTTCTGGAGGATTATGAGAGGGTAGCACCGCTCTCATGATTCGCCGTAAAGCTTAATGTTTCGATCGGAGAAGTGCGGTTATATCTGCTATACTTACATATAAGTTATGCCAATTGAATATCATAAACAATGTTACATAATTTACGCCTAAGAATAATTGTAATTTGAAATTTCTGCTTGATTTGACAGTTGAATTTGGAGAACCTACATACCTTTATAACCTACATCATATCATGTACCCATGTTCAAGCAAAATAAAATATTTGAATTTGAACTTGAAAGACGATGATCTCTGTCCTCTGGAGTGAACGCATCTATATACGACGTCAGCCAGGACTTTAGTTGTCCGTCCAACTTCACGTCCAACTTCCAGACGTGTATGGGCTTAACATTAGAGATCCTGAACGCTTGTTTGCAAATGTTTTCATTAAAAAAAATTGTGCTTAACATCATAGGGCCTGGATGCTTGTTTGCCACTTTTACAAAGAAAGAAAAAAAAAATAGGTCTAAGGTAGTTGCCTCGCTCGTAAATCTACCGTAACTCTCGAAACGAAAGGCAAATTTGGCTTCATAGCGGATTATAAGGATGGCAGAGGTACCTTTTTAGTTGAAATATGTAGTCGTAGGTATACATTTTGGAAACTGATACTTCAGTAGACCGAATACTAATAACAAGGAGTTTAAATTTGACTTAATACATGCTTACTATAAATTAATTTTTATTCGATATAGAGTAAGTCATAAATCCTTTTCACCTCTGATATTTCTACATACCACTTGTTTTAATGATGAAGACAAATATCGTGACGGAATCTGCATATGTAAAGTTCTCCATAAAGTTCTACAATGTATGTAAAGTCTACTAACTTGGACTTAGCGTGGTAAACCACGGCCATGCCTTTCTTATTCTGAGAAAGACTTGCCAATGAATATGACAATAATGAAATGGTAACGAATGAGAAATGACGTGAAGAAGCAAGCTATCTTTTTTAAAACATGTGAATTGCAAACGAGCATGTAGCTCCACCCGTGAGTAAGTGGGCTTTGCCAACATGTACATCTTTAAACAACTCTATAAAGAACAAAATTCACACTTGAAGTCGATCACAGATGCATTTTTACTCTAAGATGGTCGTCTTATTTGTACCTAGCTGTACCCTGCGCGCGTTGCTACGCCACCAACTAAAATAATTTGAAAGAAAGACATTACACAAATATTTAATTAATTTTGAGTCTTGACAGTGGCGCCATCTGACGAAAATTGGTCGTACTAACCTAGAAACCTTCGTGGACTCTTTGCCGCAACTAAGAATTTAATTGCATGATGTGTGCGAATTCGCAATTGGTTAACGTGATTTTTTTTTTATTGCGAAAGAGTAAGAAACGGGCATGCAGGCCACCTGGTGTTAAGTGGTCACTGCAGCCCATGGACAACCACGTCCAATCTCAAACAGAACTGAAGTTCTATTTAAGGATGGACGCGGATACGTTCCTACTCTTGAGAACTAAGATGGTCGCCTCCAACAATGTATATCCGGCAACCACACCTCCCCAACCGAAACACAATACATGAAGAACATGTTGCTCTACAGCGGGTTATGAGGGTGCGGGTTATGAGGTACCGCCCCGGGCGAGCTCTGAGAGCTCTACCACATTTCATTTTGCATCTCAGACTCTTATTACGGCCACATCATCTTACAAACACTGCTATTCTTCTAACAGACTCTATCTCCACTTAACTAAGTGAAATAATGGATTGAGGAAACAAGTAAATTGAACGTAAATACATCAACACGTGCATCAACAAGTGAATAGTGAAAGTGCGTATGTGATAATATATCTAAACGTCGCTCCGCCCTCGAACATCGAAAGTGACTGACACGCTTTCTGACAATGAAAACACTTCTTGTACTTGATGAGCCGAAAGCTCTAACTGACCTTTATTTTAGTTGCTTTCCAGTATTTAAACCGAAACAACGAAATTAATATATTTATGCACACAATGCTAGTCATCTGTTTATCTTGGTGGTCAATAACTGGTATATTGTATTTTTGTTATTATGTGCGAAGAGTAGCAAACGAGCATGCAAATCACCTGATGTTAAGTCTCAACTCTCATCCACGTACAACCACAAACACGTCTGAAATTCCATCTGAGCTCGAACGTAGATACGTTGCTACTTTTGAGGACTAAAATGGTGGCCTCGCTTCAAAGTGTAGCCGGCAACCGCAACTCTCCAACCGAAACACAAGTGATGCTTTACGGAGGATTACCTTTACACTATTATACCACTTTCGGGTTCCATGCCTTGTCTTTTTTGAATAAGAAACTTGAAGGCTAGTCAATCGATTGTGCAGATTTATAATGATGATTTTATACTACTTTACATATCACAATAGTTTGAAAATTCATCGTTATAACATAAATATTTCCTAGATTTTTTTCTACTGATCTACATATTTTAGGCAAAAGGACGTCTAAAGCCAATTAATTTTACCTTGTAACAAAATAAACTATATGAATTTGAAAAGACAAAAAATCCTTGCGTATAAGTCTAAAAATTGTTAAAATAAAGATTAAATGAACAAAATTATATTTATATATTTAACTTTGCTAAACTGGAAGAATTACTAAAATATATAAATAATAATTTGTAAACTTTGGTTCGACCTTCGTAACGGAAAATTACCACGTCAAAGTTCGATAGAAATACGGTTCGAATAAACTGAAAGCTTCGTATATAAGCTTTCGTGAGCCCTCTCTGGGAAACGATAATGGTATTCCGATATTTATTCCATGGAATTTAGTAGCTGCTTTGAAGGCGCGGGTAATTGGTTTTAGGTCGATTCCGGAAGAAAAATTTCGTGATTGACATTTTTCTGCTCTAATTCCTTTGCAATCAAAAAATGTGATTACGAATCGATGAAGTCAAATAAAATTAAAAATTATTTCTTACAGACTCCACTAAAGATTAATATAATTCAACAATTTTTTGAACATGTCTATAAGTTCCAATTGTATATATTTCAATGCATGGACATAATGTTCATAGTGCACGCATTTTAATATATACCATTTACATGGGGGTAGCAGATTGTTGCGAAGTAGTTTAGAAAATAACTTAATAGCATGAATTTCCGCAAACTAACGCCTGATACTATTAAGTATCTCTACAAGCGCTGCTTGACATTAAAAATATATGACATCTAAAATGTGAAATACAAAAAAAATTAAATTAGCAGATTTTTATGATTTTCCAAGGGTTAATTTAATTAGTATTGAAACAAATATTATTTTCTTCTTATACTCGAAAAGTTTTGTTATTTAAAATTATAGTTTATGTTGTTAATACCTAATTTTCAAAATTTTAAAGTAGTTAATCAGTTTTTTTATGTTCTTAAAGGAGCAAGTGAGCGTGCCGGTTATTTGTCAATGATTTCTGCAGCCCATGGACGTATCCAAGTCCAAGCTCATACACGACTAGTCCTGTCTAATATCGTAAACAGATGCGTTGCTTCTGAGGACTGAGAAGGCCGCCTCGTTTATTAGTGTAACCACATCCAGTTTTCATGTGAGATATCTATCCAGCACTTTTTTACATCTAGTACATTAGATTAGACAGATTTATCTGTCACTTTTTTCACATTTAGTACATGATTCATTTACGAATTAAGTACAGTACTTCATCATTCGCTTACAACATACTTCATACATAATAAGATAACAAGACGGAGAGTAAATGACGCTTGAGATGGAACAGCGAACTTTCCCAGCTAGATTTAGATATCCACTCAGACATCTTAATGTGACAGGGTATAAACGGATCGTCGCTTTCGAATTCAACTTACTAACATTTCTTTGCTAAACTCACGATAACCGACATATCGCGTTTCCGAAGACAATTTCGTCACGTGTTAACATGCTCGCAATAATTACACTTTCTTTCATGACATCTGGCTATAAAATAGAGTAAGATAAGAGCACAAAGGCGCCGCAAACAGGTGTATATATCTTAAACGCAATCCGCTAGAAACTACTCGCTAAAGTAAATTCATGTTAAAGCACTGGTTCATAAGTTAGGCTTACTTTACACGTGTGTATTTTGTGTCAAGATTCAACTACTTTGGCATAGCGACACTTCCTTGGCATAATTATTAAAAATAATAATCAATTCAAACAAATGTTAATTGAGTCAAATGCTTTGAATCACTTTTGTATGTGAGAAGAGTAGCAAACGAGCATGCTAACCTGATGTTAAGTAGTCGCAGCCTATCCACGTAAAACCACAAAGACGATCGAAATACTATCTGAACTCGATGGACGCCTCGCTTCAGAGTGTAGCCGACAACCGCACCTCATGCACGCACAAGTAATGCTTTACGGCGGATTATAACGGCAGCGGTGGTACCTCCCAGATCGAACTATAGTTCTCCCACCTATAAACTCCTACTTTAACCTTGATAAAAATTGCATGTCTGCAAGATTAAAGATGTGTGTGGCTGGGATACAGAAGTGGCTAACGTGATGGGCAATACCCCAACTCTCTTCATTGAAAAAGATCTATTCCCAGCAGCGGGACAGTAATGGATTAACGAATCATATCACTTATATATATTTCTTTATAATAAATTGTCAGCCTTAATATAAATTCATCTGAAGTGGATTATAAACACTGTTACTGCTAAGAGTTAAGATGGTCGCCTCCTCGTAACATTTCGAGATACACGGTTTTCTATTTTTTTTATAAATTATTATGTGTTATTTGTTTGAAAACTCATAATATTTTTACATAAATTGTTGCGATATTAGTTAATCTTAAACATGCTCTAGCAGTCGAGGTTTTAAGATGTCGCATTATCATCGCCAATAGGCAAAATGGAAGTGTTTCCTCATAATCTGCCGTGAAGCTCTGGTGTTTCTATCGAAGAGCTGTGATATCCAGCTACTCACAAGCGACCATCTTAGTCCGTAGAAATAGCAAGGCACCTACGTATGATCTCAGGTAGGACTTCAGTGCCGTTTGTAGTTTTATATGGATGTGCAATGGCTACAGCGTTATAACTCTAAGTGGCCTGCAGGCTCGTTTGCTGCTCTTCTCACATAAAAAATACCTGATTACCGAAATGCAGGTCTAATAGTATATACTAGTTAGTGTGCGACCATCTTTCGAACGGCCATTTTGTTACAACTTTCCTCGTGTCGGTGAAATTGTTTGAGCATCCCGGAAATCCTACAATTATGCCCTACAGTTGACTATTAGCTTTGGGACATAAAAAATAGATATGAAAATTTCACCAGAATATAAAACGACAATAAAGTATAAACAGTGAGACAAAATTAAATGAAGCATAGGATTCAAAGACGCTAGAACTTATTGATGAACTTTAAAGCTAGTTAAAAAATATATTTTCTGATATTCGAGTGTAACTGGAAAATCAGAAGTGTGTACTGTTGGAACCATTGACCTAATGATTGAAATTCTAGATTTTTACCATTAATCTGTCACTGTTTAGACTAATAGCAGCTATCTGCAGCTAAGGCCGACTTAAGAAATACCAAGAGACTAGGGCACATACAAATTTGGAGTCCCGTTAGAAGGATATAATTTAAAACCAACACTAGTTTTTTATATTTTTATTAAAGTAACCCAAACATAATATGAAGTACCTTAACACTATAAAACTAATTAATTAACCTAAAAAATCTAATGGGGAGTAGTACATACCCGTGCAATGTTGTTGAGTGATGATATTTATATTGGATTTTCGAGGGATGAGATTGGGGACCCTAGGCATATACCGTGTATCTTGACAGTAAAGACTGTACTAAAAATTAATAACATAAAAGGAAATCTTGTCTACAAGATAATAACGGATGGGTAAATCCTGTCCCCTAGATCGCCGTGCTCCTAATAGAGAATATAGAAAGTATGAAACCTAACACCGTTAAGGCTAGCCACCGACTAATTATTCAAACAGAGAATGGGTTTTTAGGACATTATTACTATTCCCACTTAATCGATGATCCACTGACAATAGATTAATTTCATGCCGACGCACTGCATTACGCTCGACTAAACAATCCGAGATGTAATCAATACTATCGATCTGTAAGATTAATATTTACAGAAGATAAGATCATTGAAAACATAACTTAGCGAACAGTAACATAATGAGATTCTATTGGGGAATGCAATACGTTTTGTTGATGTAACGGTGTTTTATCGTACTCTTTGTGAGGTACATTGATGGTTATCTCATTGCTGTTTCTCGGCACGAGTCTCAAAATGAGAAGGGTTTAGGAATAGTTCTTTACGCTGGCTATTTTTATTGCTATGACAGTTAAATAAGCAACGACGTATCAGTCAATCTCATGACAAGTAGTCGTTAGAGTCATTGGACGTATTTTTTTTTATTGTGATAGAGTAAGAAACGGGCATGCAGGCCACCTGATGTTAAGTGGTCACTGCAGCCTATGGACA